>JADLZK010002010.1:0-186531 GCA_015847255.1 Hyparrhenia diplandra | reverse complement strand
ATAATGGTTTTGTTGATAAACACGACATTATCACGTTCTTTTGTAATTCGGTGGTCATTGTTTATTTTTGTTACGTTGCGGCTATTACAAACCCGGCCTTTGTTGGCATAGCAATCAACTGCTTAGGACGTCAAAAAAAAGCGGTAGTGCCAGCATCTCTACAACACTGTAGGTTTGAAACAACCCGGCGGTGTTGGCGTAACAAACACTTTCGGTTGAAATGTACAACCGCGGTGTGATCGTAAACATCTCTATCGGTTGACCTGGTAGGCCGACGTGTTCGTTACTATGGTCTTTGCGGTTTCGATACACAACCCGAAGTGTTTTTGTTCCTCAACACTACCGGCTCCGTTGCACACCCGGTAGTGTTATTTGAAGTAATTCTGTCGGGTCGATTATTGACACCCGGCGGTGTTGTCTCAAATCACCGCCGGTGTTTTGACCCGGTAGTGTTTCGAACCCCACATCACTACCGCTATGGTTCTGCCGGTTCAGTTTTCGGCAGTGAAGGGGGGTTGGAGCCCGGCAGTGATGGACAATTCTGTAGTAGTGACGGTTTCCACAAGGATTCAAACCTGAAAGTTTAAGCTGATGAGGAAGATGGGCAATTAATTATATTATAATATTTTAGTGATGATAATGACCCATGGCCATATGACACAAATTCTGCTGTGTGCAAATTTCCTTGCCCATCAATATCACCATATCTATCTGTTGACCTTTTTTTTTGGCTTGGTCTAGTTGCTCGGCTGCAGGTAGATGCGTCCCCTACGCTAGATGAAACTAGTTGCGGCTAGCTATGCAAACCCTACTACATGCTACTGACCTCTCCAGGATTTGTATGTCGATCAAAAAGTGGCGACCATTGTGCTTTCCCATGCATGGATGACTTTGTGCTTTTCTCCTTTCCTTTTGATCGAGCCTTGCTGTGCACAAGGTAGCCACCGCATTTGTCCGCCGTAGCTTAATTTGGTCGCGCTTTCGACACGAGTCATCTGGAGTCGATGCGGCAATCGATGATGTCTCCAAAGAGGCTCGCAGCTTGTAACACATGATATGACAAAGCGTCGATCGATCGCATACTAGAGATGATGCTGTAAAATGCTTGCTATACTACGTGTGCTGTGCCCCGTTGCGTTGATATTCTTGTAACTCATCAAAGCGTACTCAATAGGGGGAAATGGAGTCGTGTCTTTTTCCGCCATCTCTCAATCAAGCTAAAGTACGGATCGTTAGATGGCTCTCCGTTCCGTCCTCTCCTTTTCACCTTTTTATGTGGCAAGAATTCAATGGCGATACTGTTCTTCGCGCTGCTTGATCGGCAATGGCAGACGTACATGTCGATGGCGATGGATATTGGAGTCTACAGTAGAATAAATTCAGAGAAGAAGGACCCTTACATCACGGCCAATGCAGGGCCGGGACAACCGGCTACAGCTAGCAACAGTCTTGAACGATCAGCGTCAGATTCACTGCAACACAGGCCCTCTCGATCGGCGTCCTTGGTATGTGTACTCGTATGACCAAAGAAAAGCTGGTCCCTAATTCAATTCGAATCGCACTATCTGTACTTGGCGATGTTCTATTTATTGGTGGGTGATCAGTATTCCCTACTGTGGCGGATTATATAGTATTAATGTTCGCCAAATATCGAAATGCATGCCAAACAACATATTTGGGAAACGAGCTCCCTTTTTGTGTGTGTGTGTGTGTGTGTGTGTGTGTTTGATAGTAGGTATAATAACCATATATTATATAGTGGCCGGCTTGCATAAGTTTATTTTGTCCCCATATATATTGTGTCATCAGTATCTACGTGTTTTTCAGTATGAAGAAGAAGCAAAAAATCTCAGGCCGCGCGAGATAGCCCACACACTCACCACTGAATTTTGTGGATATGTTGCATTGGGCGCAGCAATTTCCGAGCAAACAACCAACATAAATTTGTGCACATATGTTCGGATATATAAAGGCCAACCTATGCATGTTCGGAGACCTCGATCTCGCTCCTATTGCCGGTAGTTGCTACTTGCTACGTTCTTCTGTTGGTGATGGAGATGCATAGAACCATGGCAAATGTTTCCTCCTTACCTAAGATGCTTGCGCATGCAGGTTCGGAGCTCGATCGCCCAACAGCAAGGCGTGCCTGCCGCATATCCATGAATACATGGCATGCATGACTTGCAGGAGCACGCAGCGTTGCGTGTGAATAATGGTGGGGCGTGTTTGCCTCAACTCAACTCGCCACACTTAAGTGTAGGCCGCCACAGCACCCGAGGGCAGCTGTTTGGTCTGCGTTTTGCCTTTGGCCGCCACAGCTTTACCTCTTGTCGTTTTGCTGCTTCTTCCTATCATTTCCCGTGGCAAGGTGGTGGCAGCTGTGGCGAGCTTTTCGTCCGCCGCCGCCCCAGCGTGGCGCCACACCACATCGGGCAAAGGTTGGCTGTGAAGCAAACATCCCCTAACAGCAGAGTATCGATGGACACACAGACACTGCACACACACACACGGCTGGACCGGCGGGCCGGAGAGAATAGATATATGGACAGATAGAGATGATCGAGCTAGGCGCCGTACAGCGATGTGATGCTTTCAAGTTGGGCTTGGAATGAACGAAGAAAACGATGGCGCAGGGGCGTGGTCCTCCCATACAAAAGGAATCTTATGATCGAGGCCACTGTTGCCGGCCAGCTCGTACAGTACATCTATCGGGCAGCAGTGCAGTGTAGCGATCGATCAGCTAGCAGCACCCATGCTGTCTCGGTTCCATTTGGCTTTCCCTCATCAATCACCTGCAATGCAGCGATCTCCATCCATGCCCCGGCCTCTTTCTCTTCTTTGAGAGTGCACACACGCTACAGCAAAATTGGTTGTTTTTTCCTTCAGGTCCAGTTGGAATTATTACTCGTCCATGGCCGCCGGCCTCGCTCTCTGCTGATCATCTGACAACCAACAGTCGACTTATTACCCCCACACAGTTAAGTGTCTGCTTTAACCAGCACACACCTTCTCTTCCAAGAACGACATATTGCACCACGGCATGATCAAGCACGCTCATCGATTTAGACAGTTAGATTAGACTCATCATATATGGGCCATAGCAGTGTCGGCGAGCCGTGTCAAATGGGATCACTGTCGTTACCAATTCATCCATCACCTCATCACTTCTGCCTAAGTCGGCAGACCCATCGTCATCTTCACCAATTGCCGCCTTCCACACTCTTATCTAGTCTAGTATACGATATGAGGAGTAGCGATCCTCACCGGCCGTGTTACACTACAAGGAATGTCAGATAGTGTAATGTCGTCAAGATAAGGAGTACTTGCACGAATCTGATATATACCCCTAGTTATGTAGAGTAGCTTTCAGATCTTCGAAAGGATATTGCAATTACTCCCTCCATCCCAAAAAAGTGTGTTGTTTTCGACTTTTTAGACATCCGTCTTATTCAATTTTTATATAAATATCATCTATTTTGTTATGACTTATTTATCATGAGAAAATAGAGATCCTTTAATATTGATTTATTTATTTTATAATTTACATAATATTTTTAAACGAAGTGGTCAACCACGATGTCCGAAAGTAAAAATGTCCCTCTTTTTGGGATGGAGGGAGTACGATGTAAGTTTGCACCGTATCAAGAACAATGTTATTTACACGTAGACAGCCATAGATGACATGATGAAGCAACCAGGGCAATAGGATTCTAGTGAAGCCAAATACAACTTCTATATAACAACAACATTAAAAGAGTAAAAGTAATTGTTGCCGGTGGCGGATCCGAAACGCCTCAAGGGGAGGCTGAAAATAGCCTAAAGAATTTTTTTTTTTGATAGAGAGCCTAAAGAAATTTTAGTCGGTGTCGAGTAGGGGTAATAATCTATATTTTCATGGGCTATCTTGGGCTGGGTAAAGGAGTTGTTAAAAGGATTTACGGGCCGCCTAGGGCCACAAACAGGGCGGAACCCAGGGGGGAGAGAGGTTCTAGATCCGTCCCTAATTGTTTCTCACTTACAACCCTACTTGACCGTCTAGGACCCTCTGATCCTTGCCCCACACAAGAATCTAGTATAATAGAACTATCTATCCTAACCTGCTTGAGCACTCCTAATTTCTCTTTACAAGCCTTTAATGAGATCCTTATGTTGGCTTGGTTGATGCCAATGGCCTCTAGACCCTTGTTTTTTATAGTCCCTCCAAGACCTCCATACATACATGCAAGTAGGAGCTCTACTTCTAGTAGGGCTCTACAAATACACAAGTCCTAATAAAACTAGAAGTCCTAATAGCACACCCCTATTGAGGTTCTATTACAAGTTAGATTTAAGTCTTCATACAAGAATCACCACCATGACTCTAACCATTGATGTCATGGTGCGCCCTAAAAAAATTTGCTCTAACTCTGCTATGTTTTATTTATACTCTCATCTTAAGAGTGCTCCCACTATTGTGGATGATACGCATCACCACAAAGTTTTTATTTATACTCTCATCTTGGAGCGCTCAGCCTTCCACCTGAGAGCACCTTGATTTATTGTGTGTAGTTTGATTAACCACACCACCTTATCTTATGGTTTTTCCGTGCTATAGGTTTGTACCACCTTTGAGCTTCACATGCTCACTTGTACCACGTGGTTGTACAATATATCATGTATAATGGCAAAGGTGGGTGATTTAGTCGCAAAATAGGTTATGTTAAGATGTTTTTGCTAATCGAAAAAAAGGATTTCTATGATTTTGGAAAAAAAAAAACAAAGGTGTGTAGTTTCATAGAAAATATACTAAACCCAAAGTGGTTAATGTTTTTGCTAACGACTAGATCTTTACAATTTTTATGATAGATTTTATGATTTATCTTTCTTTGTAAATGTATCTTGTAAGGATTAATGTAGAGTCTCTATTGCTATTACCATCAAAGCCTATTAAAGGCTATCGAATTGGTAGTCATCAGATGAATTCAAGGGTCAAATAGGCTACTACCATCAAAGCCTATTCGAGCTCTGCATCTGCTTCTTCTTTCGTTTTTGTGTGTGTGTGTGTGGTGGTGGGGGGGGGGGGGGGGAGAAGAAGAATTACAGCCATATACATCTTTGTTCGCTTCTAAATATAATAAAATTATGTCATTCTAGGGATGTATAGTTTTGGCTAGGCACCTAAACATCATAATGTATATCTAGATATACATATAGAACAGCTAGAACGAAACTGATTACCATTTAAAACTGAGTAGGTTAATTGTTGATTATAGTGTTGTACAAATAGCTGCCGATGCTTGACAGCATCTGCTGAAGATTCTTCTCCTCGAGGGTAAAGATGGCGCCGTCTGAGGGAAGTGCATGGTAGCTTGGCCTACGGTATGCCGACCCCCCCCCGATCTTAGGGGCTTGGGCGTCCCCTGTACCTGCGGCTCACCTCCATCGCACTACAAACCCGATGGCTTTGGTTGTAGCAATCTGACGACAACCGGCATGGGCGGACCTACCGCTAAACGTCTCGAAGGAGGTTCAAAACTTCTTCGACATGTCCACCTTCACCGAATTTGGAAACGGCCACTCCACCATGTTCTAGACAGGACGGTGCAGGGGCAGGCGGTCCGGGACATAGCGCCATCAGTGTTGGAGTTCATTAGACGCAGGTGCATCGCCAACACGACTATCACCGAAGGGCTAAACCAGCGGACATGGACTAGACAGAGATCGGGGGGGGGCATACCGTGTGGCAGTCATCCATGATTACCTGAGACTCTGGGACATTCGCGAGTAATCAGCTTAGAGCACCAAACCAGGAGGATGCGCTTATTGTACATTTTTTCCTCAAGTCCGCGCTTTGCGTGTTGTAAAAAACTCTCTGCTTAAATACAACGATGCGTAAATCTTTTGCGTATTGGAGAAAAAATAGCTGCCGATGCCAGGATGGGATACAGAGTGTGCAATGCAAACCATGCAATGCCACGAGTGCATGCCATGCATGATGCATCTCCAGGTACAGCAGCCCATGCATTGCATCGATGGCACCGTCACCGCCGCTAGCTTTTAGTGGCTGTCCGGTTCCTGCTTGTCCGATTCGTCCGGGCCATGCATCTTTCCATCCACCGGTATCCCGTGTACCCCATCATCCATGCATGATCCAGGAACGGCCACCTCGCCCCTCGCGGTCGCCGTCTCTCGGCGACTCCATCATCATCCCATCGAAAATCGTTTCGTTGTGTTACTTACGGGCCGGGCGGAGAAATCAAAAGCCAGAGAGAGAGATGATACATAGACTGGGCCGCTGCTGGGGCCGGCCGGCCAGAAGCCGGTGGCGCGAACACTGGGCAGTGGTCACTGGCGGAACCATGGGCGCGCGCACGCAAGCAGCAGCGCGCTGAGTTGAGGCAGGGAGGGGGCTTCAACTGGGCACGCACGCAGCGGCCACTGTGAGCGCACAGCGGCATCTGCTACGCCCCGGCACGGCCGGCGGAGACAGGCCAATTACTGCCCTCGTCCGGCCGGCCGGGACGGGGAGCTACTGTAGGTAATCTAGGGCGCTCTATCGCGCATGGACGACGACGACGAGCGAGGACGATCGGCGGCACAATGATCACGTACGCCATGCGGCTGGCCCCTGCTGGTATAGCTAACTGATGACCTTTTGCCCTGCCCCGCCTTGCGTTGGATCGATTGGATCTCGACTGGAGGCAGGCCAGGCCTAGCACGGCCGGGCCGGGCCCCGTGGAGACTGTATTGCCTGCCGGCCGTCTCGTTGTTTGCAGTTATGACATGGCATGCAGCAGATCGAAGCTAAGGATGCCGGACGGGGACACTGTAGATGAACATGAGCGTGGTGACCATGCATATATGCATGTATTTGTTGCCGGGTCGGCGTGAACACCGTTGCCACATTTACGCCAACGAGAGCTTCTGACCTGAACCATGCACATCGATCGCCATCATGCTTGCATCGATCGGCAGCAGCATGGCCTAGCTATAGCTAGGCCCGGCAGTCCTGAGGCCCGGCACGGCCGGCCGGATCGATCCACACACACCCATGTGTCATCAGAGCACGAACATGCATGCAATGCTGGCAGCGGGCGTAGTACGTACGTACGTAGCGTGCGTGCGTGGGAGCGTGTACGCGAGGCATGGAAGTACAGCTATAGTCTGCTGTATCATGGATCGTCGCTGATGAATCGTTGCGTGCATGCATGCATGCTGCATATCTGCCTGAATGTGCTGCGAGCTAGTATGAGTCTGCCACGAGTCGACCGCTTCGATAGATCTCATCATTTGCATGCACGGATGGAACGCATGCATGCATGTATCGATCGACCGGTCCATCTGCAGTCTGCAGATGATATCATGGGTATATAGTACGTACCCGATGATCGTCAATCGAATATCTGCCTGCGGGCGTGGAAAGCTGCTGAAGAAATAAAACGAGTGATTGCTGGCTGTGGAAATAGCCGTTATGCCGGTTCAGACAATTTATATTTTTTTAGGAACTAAAAAGAAGATCTTGTTGTCGGTATAGTGAGAAGCGCGCGGGAACAGTTTGCCATGTGAGGAACAGTGTGCAGTGTAATGATCAGGCAGCAAGTTTTTTCAAATAATCAGTGTAGAAGGGAGGACACACACACCACCCTACAAACGAAAAAAAAAACCCAGTTCCAGTTACATTCTGTTTTTGAAGAATGAAGACGCTAAGGATTACTAGCATGAAATTGGATTACTTACTATAGCATGAACTAGCTTGTGCCTGATTTTGGTATGGTTCCGCATGATTTTTAGTCAACTTCTACGTGCGCTGTGGCAGAGTGACGTCGGGGGTTAACTTGGTTGTGCAAGGACCGGTCCTGTTTGCTTCAAAAGCCCTACTTATCAGCCATGGTATAATGTTTTTTTCTCTCATGACAAAATATACACGGCTTATATCAGCGTTGTATAAAAAGTATAAACAAACAACCGAACAGCTATCTGTAAATAAAATGTAATAAAAGAAAAGAATTTGCTATTTTCATATGCCTGAAAAATAGCATTTGTTCAGAAATAACGACTGCAAACCATCAGATGAAGATCTAATCAGAATGAGAGAATTGTCTACATGCGGTTCAAGACCGGAATGCAGTTTTGTGGCTTAGGCTTGGTGGAGTGGTGTTCAATACGGTTGTGCTCGTAGTTCCGGTTGCAAAAACATCGATAGGCCCCTAAATCAGACATGTCTCAGTGCCCTCCTGTTGTGTTTAGTCAGCTCGTGGGGAATTAATGTTGAGTAGTGAGAAGCTTGTCCAGCTCTTTAACTGAATTGTGTGCATAAATGATATTACGAAAAAAAAATGTTTAGCGCTATATCCTGATGATGCATCGACTGGATGAATCAAAATTGTAGCGGTACACCAGTACCAGTTAAGTCCAAAAGTCTTATCTTATGATTCCAAATATACAACAAACAAACAAAACTCTGCATTCTGTTTTTTTCACCCAAGGGGTAAAACGGTCTTTTTGCCTATCACTTAACACTGTCAAGTGGCGAACCTGATGGAAGGCGATAGAACCAAAACAAAAACTCGTTTTGAGGGCCATACAACTAAGTTAAGTTCCAAAAAGTGCCCATGTACCTAGGGAGCCATTTTTTTTTGAGGGCCATATAGCTCTGAATGATCGAGAATCTAATTTCACAAAAAGTAAAGCCATATCAAAACAAAGAACCTCCACCATGTCGCCTGAACAAAATGCAGATTTTTGGCACCTGTTTTTTTTAGAGAAAATGTAAAAAAAAAATTGCGCCCAAATTTCTTGGCTGTGTGTGCATACAAGGACTCAGGCGGCCGATGAGTTTGTCAGATCGAGCAGCAGATGGAGCACAAAGGGTCAAAGGCACCCCTGTCCTCTCGCTGTGCTTGCATCATCAGGTATTCAGGTGGTGGCCTTTTCCTTTTCTTTCCCTGCAAAAAATACGACGGTGTCCCCCCGGCCGGCCCGCTGGGACAGATGGAGTCGGAGGCCGCCAAAAGACGATGATGATACGGGCGAAGCCAACCGGGGCCCCGGCACCGGCAGGCCGGCCGGCAACGTGCAAATATTCGCGACGGGGGCCCGGCCCGCCTGCCGCGCGCTTCCTTTCCTGCTCCTGCCTTCCTCGTCAGCGAGAAGACCACCGGCGCCTCCCACGCTGCGTGCACGCGGCTTATGTTCTTCTCTCGCTAACGAGATCGGCCGGCTTGCTCAATTAGAGCAACTCAAGAGACATTTTGTATGCTTCCGCATTGATAGGAATATAGATTCTGGTCAGGAAAAAGGTCTTCGACGGTTTTTCCAATTATATCTCCAAATATTCAACCATCTATTACTTATTTGTTGTTTGTCGTTGACGAATATAAGCCGGAGGAGCTTTCAAATCACGCATAAGTTATAAATTTAAAATGTATTTGAAGGTTAAAGAAAACATTTTTTATTTAAACGACTCGTCAAATGGGGTTTAGAAAACAGGCTTAAGTAATTTAAGACGGCTTAGGGCTTGTTTGGTTCCACTAGAGACCAGACACTAAAAGGGATTAGAGAGATTAGGCACTAATAGCTTGTTTGGTTCTAGAGACTGAAGTATATAGTAAAGACTAAAACACCCTTGACACAAGACAAAGCAGGATTGAGGACCAACAAATTAAGGGGCTTTATACTCAACGAGCAACTCTCAAGGGACTAGTGGACTAGAAAGTATTAGTGCCCTTTTTTTCTTTGTTTGGCAATTTAGGTACTAAAATCTAGTCTCTAGTACACGGTGGTCTTATTGAATCAAAAAAGGGCTTTAATAAACTATAAATATAATGTTTTTTTCATTTTTAAGTTGTTTCACAATAACTCACGAGTTCTTAATTTATGAGTAGAGTAAAACTAGAATTGCGTAAAACTAGAATTGTGAGTTGCATGACAACAACTCATACAATAGTATAATACTCCTAAATTTTAATTCATGTGTTGTTGTTTCAACGCAACGATCTAATTCTTTCTCACATATTTCTTTTGCACATCGTAAAAAAATCCTACGTGATGTCCTTGTGCTGTTTTTTTTTCTCTTGACAAATCCCTGTGATGTTGTTAATAATATAGCTTGTTGTATGTCATTGTGGGCATGCAAGTCAGTGTCGCGCAATCTG
Organism: Hyparrhenia diplandra; assembly: GCA_015847255.1. NCBI lineage: Eukaryota > Viridiplantae > Streptophyta > Magnoliopsida > Poales > Poaceae > Hyparrhenia > Hyparrhenia diplandra. The sequence goes on along the minus strand of JADLZK010002010.1, from coordinate 176,398 downwards.
CTTTGGCCCAACCGACCTCCTTTCCTGCACCTGCAAATAAGCCCGGTCCAACCGCGTGGCGCCCAAAATCTGAGGGCCCGGCAATACCACAAATTCAGAAGGCATGTTGGCAGGCCGTGTGCAATATGCACCGTGTGGCCCGTGGGTCGGTAACCGCTGCTGAAGCCCATCGACCTCGTGTCTTCACCATCGTTTCGCTGCCTTGTAGTAGTGTAGTAGGCCAGGGCCACGGCGGGCCATCTGTTCTGTGGGCCGTCTTAAGCCCAAAATCTGCTTCTGTCTAGGTGTTTAGCCCGTGGACCTACTCCGGCCTAATGGGCGTGGTCCCTGTTGGGCTAGGAACGTCCACGATCGTTTGATTGTTCCCCCTCTAAATTATTTGTAGATTTTTTGCTCAAAAAGTTATTTACAGAATTTTATTCAGCCGATTTTGACAGATTTTTTTGGGGTCCGGGTGGCACCAAGTTAGCCATCCTATCGTGACGGCACGAGATGATATATAAATTAGAATTAAAATATTTCTAAATTATTCAAATAGTTCTTTTTGGAAAATATGATAGCGATAATTAATTATTTCCTTAGCTTTGAAAAAAAAAAGTTGGCTTACTTTTTGTCCCTTTTATTTCGGACTTACTTATTTGGCCCTAGAGCTATCTTTAATTACTTATATATAACTCTTCTATTAGTTTTTTGGACTTAATGGTGCTAAGTCAAGAGTGAAATGTCGATTTTGTCCTCCAGTGAAAAAAATTAATAGAGTCTGTTTGTCTATGTGGGGAATATTTCGTAGGGTGTAAACACATGCAATTTTGAGAAATATTACACATATAATTTTGAGGAGTACTATTTTGGATTTTTTTTGACGAAGGAATTTGGCTGTCCCCTATTGAACCAAAAACACACACAAGTGGAGGTGTTTGCCGCGCTGGCTGCACTTGTGCTTTCAATTTTGAACTTGAAGCAGGTGGGCACCGAATTTTTTTTCCTTAAAAAAAAGAGTCGTGCATGGGAACAAACAAAAGAAAACACTAGCAGCAGCATGCATCACGCGCATCTGTCAGAGAGTCCACTCCGAGGTTGATGCCACATGCAAAGAAAGCATCCGTGTACACCTGCTGCGGCCCCGAATCGAAGCCATCTTGTCGCCCCGCCACGAGCGCGCATTCTATAGCAGCAGCTGCGTGGTGCCCGGTGCCGCCCTTGCCGCTACCTGGCAGCAAGTATCTGTCCTCTTTTCCACAGCTTCACTTCTCTGGAGGATCGTAAAAGATGCCACCGCCGGCGGCGGCGCCGGCGACCACACCTGGTCCTCGACCACCGCAGGAGCAGGTCTACTACCTCAAGACCCACGGAGCCAGAGTGGCGAGGCGGCACCTCCTAGACTGGTTCGTGCTGTTGACCCTCGCGGCCATCGACGTGGCGCTCAACTTGATCGAGCCGTTCCACCGGTTCGTCGGAGCCGACATGATGGCGGGCCTCCGGTACCCTCTCAAGGCGAACACGGTGCCCGTGGGCCGTGCCGGTGGTCGCCGTCGTCGGTCCCGTAGCCATCGTCGTGGGGATATACGTCAGGAGGAGGAACGTGTACGACCTGCACCACGCTGTTCTCGGACTCCTCTTCTCCGTCCTCGGAACCGCCGTCCTCACCGACGCCGTCAAGGATGGGGTTGGACGGCCTCGACCCAACTTCTTCTGGCGATGCTTTCCTGATGGCATGCCGGTGAGTCAGTTCACTCTGTTTGCCTGTCTGTTCCATTACTCAGCAACTCGATCTGCAGATGGCTGCTTCAGATCTAGCTAGCAAAGACGACGTGATGAGTTCATCTCTTGTCGATCTAGGTGTACCACAACGTGACTCGAGCAGCTATCTGCCATGGGGATCCGGCGGTGGTCAAAGAAGGGTACAAGAGCTTCCCAAGCGGCCACACCTCATGTAATTTTAGTTACTAGTTCACAGTTCTGTATGGAAGCCATTTCATTTCATCTGCTTGCATGCCGACATGCCGTCGCCGCCGGCACTGAGCACAGGTGGACTCATTGCTCCTTCGCAGGGTCGTTCGCCGGGCTGGGCTTCCTGTCCTGGTACCTGGCCGGCAAGATCAGGGCGTTTGACCGGCGAGGGCACGTCGCCAAGCTCTGCATTGTCGCGCTGCCGCTGCTGCTCGCCGCCATGGTCGCCGTGTCGAGGGTCGACGACTACTGGCACCACTGGCAGGACGTGTTCACCGCCGGAGTTCTTGGTGTGTCGCATGATCCTGGCCTGTCTTTTTTTTTGTCTGTAAGCAGCTCTTCTGTTCTGTCTGTGTAACGACTCTGCATTCATCTGCAGGATTGGTGGTTGCTTCCTTCTGCTATCTTCAGTTCTTCCCACCACCATCTGGTGAACAAGGTCTCTGAAATCACTTTACTCCTCTGTTCCTCAATCCTGATCACTACTAGTACAATGTTTGACCGATCATGCACCCATCAACTTTTTTAGAGCCGATAAATTACAGGATCGTTGGTAATAACTAAGGAAAAAAGTCTACATTACACCCTGAGCTTTGGGGCCATGTCTAACTAAGACCCCCAACTACAAAACCAGTTGTCCAGCACCTTAAAGTTGTCCAAATTGGTCAAGAACCCCCTGGCGGTATTGGCAGGCTGTTTTGCTTGTGTGGCATCCGGCGTGGCGTGGTTTTGCCATGGCGGCGTTGGGCCTGCATGTCAGATCCTCCGTTCCCGGACGTTGTCTCGCATTGTCGGCGTGCGTGCGTGGCTGGCCCGATGACACCGTGCCCGGTAGCGGGCCGCCACCACAGGGCCGCAGTCCTTCGCCGAGTCGCCGAAGTGTTGTCCCGGTGGTGGCCTCTAGCTATGCGTGGCGACATGGCGAGAAGAGCCTCGGCGGCGCAAAGCCGCGCCGCGAAGCAGCCGCAGCCGTAGCGAGGCTTCATTCGACGTCCGGCAGCGGTCGAGCAACAGAAGGCCGGGAAGGACGAGTGGCTGCGCTCTACCGGTGTGTCCGGCGGTGTGCGAAGCCGGCGCGGGAGGCCACGAAGCGCCCCTAGGCCGGTGGTTGCTCCGCCTGGCGCCCCGCCCCTTCACCGAACTTGCATGCCTTCGCGTTGACCCAGCCCTTGCACCGCCGCAGCGTCTCCCTCTTTCCTTCTATCTGCTCCATTGTCGCGCTCCTCGGCGAAATTGGCCGCCACCGTCGAGTCCCGCCCAATAGCTCGCACCTGCAGCTTCGCCCCTTCGCCCTTGCGCACTCCCTTGTCCTTTCGCCTCACCTTTCATCACCGGAGTAGTGTGTGCTGTCTGCTCTCGGCGGTGCGCCATGGCCGCTGAGGCCACCTCCGCCATGGCCAGAACACTCTGCTCTTTGCTGGCTCGCTGACGTCCTTGGTCTTTGATTGTCTTTGCCACCACCGGCGACCCGTGCCAAGCGCCGCGTCGCGGCGGCAGGCGTCAGCGTCGCGATGCCGTAGCGGCCTGCAGTCCGGGAGAAGCGAACGTGGGGCGGCGGCGAGGAGCGGTTCGACTGCCAGCGGCCATCTCGGGCGAGCATGAGCGCCCGGCATCGTCGTTGGCCGCGAGTGGCGGACACCCCTCGAGGTGGAGGTGCGAGCTATTCAGGGCCAAGCATGCTACCGGCGAGCGGCCCAATTAATGTTGAGCTTGGCCAAGAATGCCATCGTGGATAGCCACGTGCACAAAACCAAATTAGCAAAACCAGTTGGGGGTTAAAATGACTGGTTTGGCAAAGTTTAAGGTGCAAGTTACCTGGTTTTGTAGTTTGGGGTGTTAGTTAGACATGGCCCTAAACCTTAGGGGGTGATGTAGACTTTTTCCTAATAACTAAGGGGTGAGTTTAGTTTGAAATATTTTGGGTTGGACTATCAGAAGCACTTTTCGTTTGTATTTGGTAATTATTATCTAACCATGTAATAACTAGGCTTAAAAAGATTCGTCTCGGTACTTTTTGACCAAAACTGTGCAATCTGTTTTTTTTATTTACTTACATTTAATGCTCTAAAAATACGTTAAGAGATTCGATGTAATTTGAAACTGTATCACTTTTTAGTTTCTTTAGTAGCAACTAAACATGGCCTACTAAGTTCTACTACATGACAAATTTTCAGGATTTTGGCCTCATTCCTACTTTGAGCACATCCTCAGCCTGGAGGATGAGATCCAAGTGCAGGCAACAGCTGACGACTCGAGTCCTCAACACCCGTCACTGACACTTGCCTCGTCGCCAGGTCGTGTTGCGGTGGAAATTAGAACCACTAGCCAAGCACTGGATTCCCTAGAGTCAGGAGACCACAGATCTCATCTCAGTGACTAAGAGCTAGCTGCAGTTTTCTTCTTCGTATGCTAATTTTCAAGGCATTAACTTTACTTACATCAGAGAAGTCACAAAACTCGATTAGAACCTAGCTACAAGTAGTACAACAGCACTGATGTCAGTTATTTCACTAATGATCACGACCATATATCAATTCACAGCTAAGCAAGCAAAATTAATGTACGCCGCCTTTCAGTTTCTTTCCCCCTGAATCGATCTCGGGTATGCAGCGAGCTAGTTGCTGGCCTTCGATCATATGCAGGAGGGAGGACTAGCGTGCCGCCGACCACGCCGCCGGCGACGTGCGCGCACCGCGACTGCGTGGCCACCCCGCGCTTGACGTAGCGCAGGTCGATGTCTCTGAGCTCCAGCTCCCGGCACGGGCTCGCCTCGCTGCACGACAGCTTCACGGCGACCTTGGTCGCTGACTCGCCCCGGATGTTCCTGAACTTGACGTCGCTTATCCTCACCGCCGACGGCCGCTGCTCCCTGCATATATACATGCCGATCGACGATCGAAAACGTTCCAGCAATTAAGCAGCTGTTTGATTGAATCGATCACATCGCCGACGTACGGACCGATTCGCGGCAGCTGGCGTAGGGGCAGTACTCCTGGTCGATGATGATGGGGGTTGCGGACCTTCCTCATGACGATGTCCTCGAAGACGAGCCCGGACACGGCGGTGGGCCACGACCCGCCGCGCCACGTCTTGATCCGCACGCCGTTGGAGGTGCCGGCGAGCGTGCAGTTGGCGACGCGCAGCCGCCGCACGTCCTCCTCGCCGGGGTACCTTCCGAGGCTGCCCACGCTGATGCCGTGGCCCGGGCCGCACGACACCCCGGACACCACCACGTCGGAGGCGCCCGGCCCGACGGAGACGCAGTCGTCGCCGGTGGCCACGGCGCAGTCCGTGACGCGCACGTTGGAGGAGCCCTGGATGTGCACGCCGTCCGTGTTGGGGCTGCTCCCCGGCGCGCGGATGCTCACGCGGTGGATCCAAACGTCGTGGCTCCCCACCACCGTCACGTGGAAGAACTTGCTGTCCAGCGACGTCACCCCCGTCATCGTCGCATTCCGAACCAGCCCGAGCTTGATGGACTGAACCATGATGAACAGAAAGATCGTCACAGGCCGGCCGTTGGATTTTTGATCGGACGGCCGACGGACGTGTAGTGCAGCTTACGGTGCCTAGAGAAGTCTGAACTTACGGTGGGCAGAAGCTTGCAGTCGCGTTTCTGCGGGCACTCATTGAGCGGCCACGCCGTGGCGCCGCGGCCGTCGAAGGTGCCGCCGCCGGTGACGAGCAGCCCGTCGATGCTGGAGAAGTGGACCCACTCGCGGCAGCCTCGGAAGGCGCCGAGCCCAGGCGGCGCGCGGAGGACGCCGGCGACGTGGACCTCCATGTAGCCCTTGCACGGGCCCCGGAACACCAGCGGGTGCAGGGAGGTAGTCGCCCCTGGGGACGACGACCGCGGCTCTCCCCGGCGTCGCGCACGCCTTGGTCCACGCCCGCAGGAACGCCTCGGAATCGTCCGTGCGCCCGTTGGCCACCGCGCCAAAATCCGAGACGTTGAAGACGCGGCCGGCAGCCCCTGCGAAGCACGACGTCGCCGTGGCCACGAGAAGCAGAGCGGCGGCGAAGCGCAGTGGCATGGCTTGGCTATGGGTACGTCGTCAGCTCGATCTGGAACAACTGGTGGTCGGATTAAAGCTGTACCGAACACACGCATCGTGCGTGCACGTACGACGCACTTGGCATCGATCACGCATTGCTCCGAGCATGTTTTTACGGCCTCTCGTTCTTGGGACCGCGCCGTTGTATATTACTTGTTTGTTATGAAGCCGGGAAGCTGCTCTTGCCGTGAGCATCAACATTTACCTTGTTTCATGGCTGAATTGTCTCGCGTCACATCGTAACCAAAGTCTTAACGGTTGGTTCAAGTAGGTACTGTATGAAGCAAACCAGCTCTGAGAGGTTGTTGTGTGTTGGGCCCTCCTCTGGGAGGTCCACTATGCATTATATATCACTCCAAGATGCACAGATTAACATTAAAAACCATACTCATTATAGATAACAAGGAAAAATGTGCTTTGAAGAGTTATTTATACCAGAAGCGTACCCCGTGCGTTGTCACCAGTTTCTAAAAACTTATTGCTATCACTAAAAAGAGCATAGAGAGTAGCCTGAGTTTTTAAAAACTATTGTTATCACTACAAGCAGGGGGGAGGCAGGATAAGCCGGGGTGGGGTGGGGGTGTTACACCTGAGCAAAACTAGCCCGGCCCGGCCCCGGGGCCTGGCCCTAGCCTGACGGGTTTTGGCCCGCCCACCTAATCTTCTTGGGCGAGGGTTTGGGCAGAGATTTTGAAGCTTCGGTAAAAATTTTCTTTGGCCTGAAATACATTTTAGCTATTCTGTGAGTGTAAAACACGCTGGGCAACCCACCCAAGCCGGGTCCGCCCAAAAAGCTAGGCCCAACTTGCCCGCTGGGGACGTCATGGGCAGGATTTTTCGCCCCGAAATAACCCGGGTTTTTTCGACCCCAGCCCGAACCTGACCCGCCCGAAAAATGCTCAGGTATAGGGGGCTAATTAGTGAAGAGTTAACAAAAATCAAGAGATTTAATGATAAAATGAAGACAGTGATTAACACTTGAATCAACGTCACCGGGGGGGGGGGGGGGCCCCCGTGGGGGGCTGCCCCGTGGATCCTACACTGACTACAAGAGCATAGAGAATTACTGACGCTCAAAACCGACAGGTGCTGCAGCTGCTCGATCACAGGTTAAGATCCGAACTTACTTTCAGAGAGACCATATTTTTCTTGTTAACAAGGTGTACTAGACCATTTGCACTTGTAGAACTGTGTGTAACAAATAAATTTCTCATAGTTGAACGAAAAAAAGCTTATACAATGCATGCATCTATACTCCCTCCGGGTTGGTATTAGAAGTCGTTTTTGGGGTAAGGTTTGGGTCAAACATCGAATATAAATCATTAATAACTTTTTAAGTTGTTAGGTTTGTAAATATAAAAATTATATGAGTAGATTTGTCTTAAAAATACTTTGATAAAAATATACATATATCGCATCTCCATAAATATTTTTATATTAATAAAAGGTCAAAGTTGTGTTTTGGAGACCGTGTTGCTGTCCCTAAAACGACTTCTAATACCATCCCGGAGGGAGTACACGCCTGGCGGCAGGAGCCATGGCAACCGAAGGTAAAAATCAAAGCATTTATTGGTCTAACTCAACCCCACCAACTATCTATGAGTCATAAAATTAAATGCTATGAAACTCTAATGATCACTCATCTAATCAATTTCGATTAGGTAGTGGGTGGAGGGTAACCTAGCACCTCAGGGAGCACGCTTCGGCTGACGGCTGGACATGTTGTGAGCACCTCACATTTCCCCACGGATTTCCGCCGGCTTGGTCATCAGGCAGGGCATCTCTCTTACATAGTGGGAACATCACTTGTTGGTCGACTTAGAGCAAGTATTATAATACTGACCGTGGCCGGTATGTAAGGTCCCTACAAATTTCTTCAGCCCACCCGTACAATGGTTAGTTCTTCACGTTAACATATGGTCCAGTTGTCTCTCTCTCACGGATAGTCTTGGTTCTTGTGCCCAAGCCGGCTGTAAGCTTACAGCCCACTTCTCCTCTCTCTCCTTCCTTCTCTCCTCCACCTCAGCATTTAGCCGGCTTACAGCCCCTTATAATACTTGCTCTTGGTCAGATAATGAATTCAAAGCATGAAAGTAATCCCCCTCCTGAATCCCTTCACCGGCGACCTCAAGTAGGTTCTCGGGCAGGAGCATCCACTGGTGCGTGAGCGGTACCACGGCAGGGACAAGAGGGTCAATCAAGCAATCATTATTCCAAATCCAAATGCTAATTGCAAAAGAGGACTTCAGACTAATTCAACTATCATCTATAGACGTTGTGCAGTTGTATCCTGTCCCTTGTAATCTGATCAGATGCCAATTGTAAATTAAAACTAAAAACATGATCATATCCATTAATTTGGCATAAACCAGTTAAAAGGTTACCTTTATAAGCACGGGGCACCAATTATGATCAAGCCCTTTTACTCCCAATCAAATGCTCGAGATTTCGAGCAAGCACGGGGGCGCCAGTTATGTGTTATAAACGGCGACGTGAATAAACGATGAAGGTATATGTGCCGCATACCGCGGGGGGTGCCCCCTGCACCCCCAAGCGTCCTCAGGGTGCACCAAGTCGGCCGCCCAATAATAATTATGCGCAACTGAATTTGGAACATACTCAACATTATGATCAAGCCCTTTTACTGCATCACGCACGCCTTCGTCCACGCCCGCAGGAACGCCTCGGAATCGTCCGTGCGCCCGTTGTTGTTTGTTGGGCCCTCCTCCAGGAGGTCCACTATGCATTATATATCACTCCAAGATGCACAGATTAACATGAAAAACCATACACATTATCGATAACAGGAAAATGTGCTTAGAAGAGTTATTTATACAGGAAGCATACCCGCACGTTGTCGCCGGATTTTCTTAAAAATAAATCTGTTACATGCGTAGTATTGCTATCACTATCAGAGCATAGAGAATTACTAACACTAAAAAGCTGACAGGAAAGGCCGAAAACCGTCAGGGTCCAACGTCAAAAATAGAATGTCAAGAATGATTTGACAAGAAAAACAAAGGAATCCTCATGGATCATCGACATGAAGGGAACTCCTGACAGTTCAAACATTGCCAACCAAACCCGTGTAGTGTTAGCTTGCCTGATAGGAATTCCTATCAGGGATTCTGAACCGACAAGATTAAACCTTTTATTCCTGTCCTAAACCCATATTAAATGCTAAAGTGCAATATAGTTTAAGTGGTACCGCGAGGTGGTAGCGGTCGCGGCCGGAACGAGGGGGCTAGCCAGCTGCCGACGCGCAAGGGAAGGGGCTCCCGCGGCCACCATCTGTCAAAAATGGAGGAAAATATAGAATTGCAACAGTAACCCACCCTGTCCCTTTCTTCTTCTCGCTGTCACTGGTGCTGCCGGGAACAAATGTGGGCGATTAGGATAGTTCAGGGGACTGAATTGGACATTTCCACGGTTTACGGACCAAATTGAGCTGAGCAACATAGCTCAGGGGATTAAATTGAACGTTTTCATAGTTGAGGGACCAAATTGAGCCAACAACATAGTTTAGGGACGATTTTACCTATTACGCTTTTTTTAGAAAAAACAATGGTCTTGCGTAAACAGGCAAAACAGTTTGGGTTTGTTGTAATTTTTTTAGTGGTTTTTTAGCACGAGAAAAAATATAGGATGGTTTTTTAGCACGAGAAAAAAATATAGGATGTTGCATGATGCCGACAATGCCATGCAAGGAATAAGCGTACAAAACCACTTTGAGGGCCACCCTCGTAGAATTTTTAATTTTACACTTGATCCACAACTTAGCTCGATAATGGTTGTCACTAAATGGAAGTCATATCGCAACACAAGGAATTCATTATTGCCACTGATCATAGGAGTTTAGTCCACCTGAAAGTGACCAGAAGCTACATGAGGGGTTACAACGGAAGGCATTTCTCAAACTTGTACCCCAAAGTGGCTGGAAATTGTGGTAAGATCATTTACAAGAAAGGGCAAGAAAACAAGGTAATAGATGCCTTATCGAGCTCGAGCCGAAGACTGTAGTGCTATCTCAACTTGTACCCCAAAGTGGCTGGGAATTGTGGTGGAAGGCTATAATGAAGACCCCCAGACTAAACAATTGCTCACTGAACTCAGTCTCACTGGTTCTAATGAGAATGGCTTCACCTTGACAGATGGTGTTATTAGATACAAAGGGAGGATATGGTTGGGTACCCATGAAGAAGCTCATCAGGTTGTCTTATTAGCACTTCACTCCTGTGGTTTGGGAGGGCATAGTGGTATCACTGCCACCTATCACAAGATAAAGGCCATGTTTGCCTAGCCAAACATGAAGAAATCAGTCTCTGACTACATATCCAAATGTGAGTGGATGCTTGCTCTCCTAGAGATCTCCAGGAATGGATGCAGTCTCACAATACTATCTGTTGACACCTATTATAGCATAATATTACTAGTCAATTAAACATGAATAAGGGCTTAAAATGAATATCAACATAAGTCTAGGAGTTTAACTAACATAATTCCATGAGCTTTGGTGATTTATATATTTTCGAGGGGGACTTAACAGATAAAATGCGTAGAAGAATGGAGAAAGTTCCTAATATATATCTCATACAATGACAAGACTTGACCGTGAAGTAACTCAACCCAAAATGTGGACTAAAACACTCTAGAAGATACCAGAAGACACCAGAAGAGACGAGAGGCCGAGAAGAGACAATGACCTGGCGGCCGCCAGGCAATTTTAGGCGGCCGCCAAAGCAATTTTGGCCAATCAGATTAGTCTTTTTATGTCGGTTTGTAACCGACTTTGAGGTTGTATCTACACCGTTGCCAAGGTCGGTTTGATCCAAGGGCTATCGTTCATCGCCAAGGCCTATATAAGAAGACCCCCTGACCCCAGGGCTAAACCCTAATTCATTATCAATTCATTCTATCTCATTATCTCTCAGTTGTAGAGGGGTCCCATGTAAGGATCATCTCTCTCTAAGGGGTTAGTGAATTAGAATGTAATTAGAACTAGAAGAGTTAGCATTTAAGAGAGGATTAGAACTCATTAGTTCTAATCTTTAGAACAAGAGAGATAGAGAGAGGGAAGGGGTCGGAGGAAGCACTGGCCTGTCGGTGCTATCTTCATACTTGTACCTCGGTGGAAGTTAATCTACACTTGGAATTACTCTGGTAATCCACTTCTTCTTTTAGTAAGTTATATTGTTTATATTTATTCTTGTTGGTCTACGAGTCTCTTTTGAGTGCTTTAATCTGGTACCTAGATTAGAGTAATATTCGTAGTGTAAACGTGGTGTTTGGACTCGGATATCTCGTTAGATACACCCAACCTTCCGGAGCGTGGTAGATCGTGGTAGTGACAGTACCATTGATTCCTTTGGATTCCACATCCCGCTGGATAGGACACGTAGGACCTAGTTACTGGAGGAATAGTAAGTTTCGGCCTTACTTTCCTTTGAATACATCCCCATAAGAATACTATCAACATCACTTACCAAATTAAGATTTAGCTATCTTAGTAATCCTTTCTATACCCTCAACCTTCTTAAGTCTTGTGATACTCCGGGTTAAGAATAGATCGTAGTCTCCCTCACCCGTTTCCCTGTGGATTCAATATTTAACCCTCTCCCGGGTGAAGTGCTCACCGGTATCCGTGCGCTTGCAGATTATACAAATTATAAATATTTCTGTGGGCTTAGCAAATACCAACAAGCATTTCGGGCGCGTTCTTGGGGAAACGGTTCTTTAGAGTTGACTTCGAATCTACCTTATCCTTGTATCATATTCTTTATTCTTTTAACTTCTTATCTTTTCTATTCTTTTCTTTTCGCTTTTCATTATGGATTCCACGCCTATCTATAAATATCTTATACCCACAAGCAAAAGCTTTAGGCAACCAGAATCTTCAGAGTCTATCTTAGCAAAGTCCTATGAGCTACGCTTGGGTTATATAAGAATGGTTCAGGAACTAGCCTTCTCGGGAGAAGGCGAGGCCAACCCACACTCACACCTACGAAAGTTTGAGGAAATTATGGGTTGCTTTCGTATGAAAGGCATATCCGATAATACCTTCTTGCGCCGAAGTTCTTTCCGTTCTCTTTGACGGGGAAAAGCTAAACAAAGGGTATTACTTGAACGTAGAGAGAGTGAAAGGAGATTGGGAGACATTAATGTCCAAATTTTGTACCTATTTCTTTCCCACCTCCAGAGTAGCCCGTCTTCGTATAGAACTTCTAACTTTTAAACAAGATAAAGAAGAGTCTCTTAATGCATCATGGGATCGTTTTAATGACCTTATCAACACTGGCCCAAACCTTGGTATTCCAGATCCAATCCTTCTTCAACATTTTTATCTGGGTCTTAATAAGAAAGATGCAAGGGACCTTAGTGCAGCTTCAAGAGGCGCATTCCTTTCTCTGTCTGCTAGAGAAGCAAGAGATCTCATTGACAGATGTTGCGGATACGCCACCTCCACTAGAATTTTTCCCGAGAAAAATGAAGAATCACCCTCCGATCAAGGAGAAGAAACTACGATAGCTAATTCACAACAATTCCAAACCCAAGACCTAGCTATCCATCCTGAACCATCATCATCCCAAAATTTCCCAAAGGAAGAAGAAATTCTACCTTTGGAAGGTCCTTATGAACCTACCCTTAGTGATTTTGGGAGAATAATAAATTCTCATCTAGACAAGAGACCTCTAAGTGACCACAATTCAGATTCTTTCGAGATGTCTCTTATTGAAAGTGTTTATAAGAGATCTCCAAGTGATTATAATTCAGATTCCTTTAAGGAGAAATCTCTTATTGAATATGCTTATTCTTTTAAAAGACATTAGGAAGAACCCAAGGATGACATTTCGATCTTGCCATAGAAGGAGAGCGAGCTATCTAGAAGACAATCTTATCTTCTCCCCTTCTATGCCTAGACAAGATGATTTATTCGAACCCATCTCTAAACCCATCCTTGTCCCCGATGAATCCACATATGCTTCCTTCTTTGAGACTCATGATGAGCCTAGAAATTTACCACAACAACCTAAGCATAGGGATCATCAAGACCACCAAGAAGACCAACAACAATGGCTTGAGAATGTTAAAAACCTATGTACCACAACCATTGATTGTATGGATGGCATCTTAGACATTATCACCCTAAGAGACACAAACCCAAGAGATCCTTTTAGACAGCCATGATGAATTAACCTTGGAGTTTGAGAAGGAGGACAACATCGGTGAGTATGAGAGTCGCTTCATAGACACTTTATCTAGTCCATGTTCACATGATCACCTTCCTAAATCACCTAGTCTCTCTATCACTATCCCACATGAGATCTTCAATCCCCTCATTTTCTCTCCTCCTATAGATTTTGAAAGGGTGGTTGTAGATGCATACATCTATAATAAATATTCTAGATCTCGTTGGTATAAAATCTTGAGGTAGATTGATGTTGGAAGGGAAACCACTTCATCATCATGAATCATAATTCAATAGGTTTCCCAAGGACGAGCTTGCTGTCCTTAAACAAGCACTTCTTGAGAAATAACATGAGTGTTACCTTATTGCTATAGTACCCTTATGAAATGAGCATAGAGACATAAATGAGGAAATATTCCTTCGGGTATTTTTGTTGCTAACCATTTCAGGTCTAGAGCAAGAAGAACGAAGGATGGCAATGTAAGGTATTTCCAACCAATCATTATGCAACATGAAATTATATGCATAAAAATATTTCCTTATCATGTTGCTACACTATCTTGGTTGCCTCTACCTTTTTGAGACATGCTTAATCTACGCTAAAACAACTCTTGTCATGCTTTTCATCTCTCTGTTTGAGTAAATCTCTATAATGCCTTCATGCTACCTTTATCTACCATAGTATGCTTTGGTTTGGAAATATTGAAATTGAGTACTTCCAAAGGCTTTTAAATTAAGCATGGTGCTTAGGTTAGAACGCCTTCCTTAATTGAATTAGACATAGAGTCTAGTTAGTTATTGAACTAAAAGTTGCTTGTGTAGACATTGGTATACTTTGTTGGACTAACCCTTGTAGATAAGAAGAAACTTTCAAATAAGCTTGGGGAGGTCCTGAGATAAACTCATACTAAAGATGAAGCAAGAGAAAGAAGAGAAGTACCACAAACAAAATCTACAAACAAAAGCACTTGCTCAAGGATTAACTTAAGGATGAATGATACATGGAGAAGAAAGACCAACTCCACCAAGGATAATCCAATCATGCTCTTCCTCCTCACATGCTTCCATCACATTCCACATACTTGGTTTTGCAACCTCTCTATTCCTTATTGCTCTTTTTTACAAGTTCGAATGATTTTGATGCATGAAAATCAAACTTAAGGTTTCATAAGATCATTCCTTTAGAAAAGCAAGGTAAGTATGGAAGCATGAGATAAAAAGATCTATGCTAAAATTTTCAACCAAACTTTTCTGAAGCATAGAAAGTGACCTTAGCCTGTAACAACAACACTATCCTGGTATTACTTGCATATTCCTTCGGGTATGTGTTGTTAACTAACGATGCAGAAATAAAACCATGAGAAGAAGGAAGACCCAACAAATCTTTCACAAGGAGGACATGCTCGTACATAGAAGAACCTTATGGAATAAAGAAAAAGAAGACAGGTTAGGAAAAGCTACACAAAAAGGCCAAATCACGGAAAGTTTCAAGCAAAAGAAAAGCATCACCACAAGTTGCTACAGTACCATCATGCTCTAATACCAAGGTAATATCTTGAGGTGAGTTGTCAATAAATAAGCTTCCTCTTAATTATGGCATGTTCATAAATAAAGAACCAACCATGTTAGAGTAACACCCTTGCTTGATCTGACTTCATTAGCTCAACATGTTTTGTTTCTTTTGTTGTTCCTAACACTACCTTCTTGATCTCATAGTCCTAATCATATTAGCAAATGTGTTGCAACATTCATGTTCCATCTTCTGATCTTATCACCCTTGTTATAGAAACGGAAACACATAAATATTAACTTTATCTTGTTTGATGTGCCTAAGGTTTTAGAGAAGAATGAACTTTTGGTTCTGTTGGTGTTTTCCCACCAACAGGGCCCATGCACTTGATCTCTGCCTTGTCTTTGCACGCGGGGACACACTTCGAGCAAAATGTGGAGGAGTCTTCACTCTCTCCAAAATTCTACAAGTGAATGTCCTGAACTCTCAAAGCATGCACACAAAACAAGAAGCTGTCAACCCTCACTATCAAAGTTTCACTTCAAAATATTGGACCAAAGAAAAGAACATGGGTGACAAAATTCTGAGAATCACCATCTTAGGAGATACAAACTATTAAGATCGGATGATACACTCACCAAGGTAAGTAGTCTTGTTCAAGGGACTTAAAACAATTGAACCCTCGCCCGAAAAAGTAACTCGGTAGTTATCCATATTTAATTTCTAGCATTGCATGTCATATTTATCTTTACGCATCTTGCATCGAAGATATTTACTTCTTTGCATAATTATTTTCCTTTAGCATATTTAATTTCTGCATTAGCATTGCATTGAAAAAAATAGTGAAGCCCCATGTGAATAATCTTGTGGTGTGTAACAACCCATAAAGATATTCCGCAGTGGTGGCATAAAAATAAGTATTCATTCAGCTAGTTGCATTTGCATCATAATTCTTTGCATGCATATAAATTTATAAAAACTTCAAAAATATTTTCCTGCTGAAATCTTACATAGAATAATCATGATCTATCTCTAGACACATGAAGCTAATATGGCTAACCCCTAATGCTTAATCAAGTTCCACTAGCTTTGTTGTCTATTTGAGTTCAGCCAGATTCAAAGGGAGAGAGACATGATAGGTCGACATCATCATCACCATCTACCTCAACTTCCTCATCATCAACAAACTTGCACTTCAATCCAGCTTGGGGAGAGCACCCCCAGTTATCCCGATAAGTATCTCTACTATAGTATTATTATTAGCTAAATATTTAGTTTGCTTGGTTTACTAAGGAGTTTGCTAGGAGTCTAGTCTTATAAAAGTATAGTCGTTAAAAGAGTCGTTTGCTAGAGTTTAGGAATAAATAAATAGGAGTGTACCAGAGGTTTTTCTTTTCCACCTATATAAAATGATCTCTAAAGCTAATTCTCATGCATGGAAATGATGAATAGTTGCTCCGTCGTAATTTCTTTTCGATTGCCTAGCTTTCAAGCTTAATTTCTCTTGAGCCTTAAATGCAAAACTGCTTTGACTTGAGATTTACTTTGAACCTAAAACCTGTGGGTTGCAAATTGCTTGCTCTAAAGTCTAGGTAATTGACGGATATGATACATGAGAGTCTGAGCTGCTATTGATCTTACTCTTAGTGATACTAGATTTTTAGAGATTTATTTTGAAACTTTAAAAGTGCACATGATAAGTTCCTATGTGACAGTGTTGAACCTCCTACCACAGTCATATATACATGCTCCCTAGATTAGAAAAACCCTTTGATATATATAGGCTGCTTGCTTTGCATTGAGTTTGTTCAATCTTTGTCGACCCTTAGAAACTTGTCATGCTGATCATGTACACTCCATTCCACTCCACTACATTCCACTCCACTTGACTCCATTCATTTATATGTTATTTCCACCACGGAAGTACGCATCCACCACATATACACCCATCATATACATACCACTATCATTTCACTCTAGCCACTAAAAATGTTCTACTCCTATCCTAGGAGAGAGCAACCAAAAATATTTCCTATGCCCATCCACTCATTGCTAGCCAAGTATCTTACAGAAGCTCCATTACCTTTGTCTATCTCTCAAAAGTTATTGCAAAAGAGATTTGGGTTGTATTAAAAAAAAAGAAGAGAAGAGAGGGAGATGAAAAATGGACAAGTGTCCTACGGGCGAGTAGAGCCTACCTCCCTAAGAAAAAAAAGAAATAAAGGAGAGTTAAAAAAATAGACAAGTGTCCGCTGAAAACAATGAGTACTTAGATGCTCGCCTCTCCATAAAAAAAAAAAAAAAAAAAAAAAAGAAAAAGATACAACCCGGGTTCTCTACAGATTTTCCAAATTCAAAAGAGATGATTCCTCAAGGAGCACAAGTAATATTTCCCCCTCATTCATTCCTTACACCCTATTATATTCCTACCATTACCTACCACCATACACATGCACCACTTGATCAGTGTGACTCGTGACTTTGGATCCATTGCTTGAACTTATAATATATGCTTAGTAAACAGATGTAGTTTTCTCCCACCTATGAGCTCCAGATATAAACTTTAGATATAGGGTGAGAGAGAAGAAGGCATAGTGTCCTACTGCCTTAGTCCAAAAATACCACATATTATGAGAGAAAGGCAAAACAACCTTGTTGCCTTAGTGAGGATCCACCAATACCATAAATGAGGGACTAGAGAGAGTCACATCAAAAGAAACTTTGAGTTTTATTTTGAAAATCAGCAAAAACTCGGAAGAACGGTTGAACAAAGAGTTTGAGATATGGTGCTTGACTTGATTGTTCTATCTTTCAATTGCCCAAGATCAAAGAAAAGGCTATAAGCTCCATGGTTAAAGGTAATATGGGTAAGTTGAAAGTTGAGCAAATTTATTCTTATCTGGAGGAGAAATTTTGTTTGAAAGCATGTGTACTTTTGAGGTATGAAAGTGTATCGGCAACTCCTGATCCATTGTTAAGTTTGGCTTTGCTAGGGACTAGCAAAGGGTAAGCTTGGGGGAGCTTGTTGACACCTGTTATAGCATAATATTACTAGTCAATTAAACATGAATAAGGGCTTAAAATGAATATCAACATAAGTTTAGGGGTTTAACTAATATAATTCCATGATCTTTGGTGATTTATATATTTTCAGGGACTTAACAGATAAATGCAGAGAAGAATGGAGAAAGTTCCGGAATATATATCTCATACAATGACAAGACTTGACCGTGAAGTAACTCAACCCAAAATGTGGACTAAAACACTCTAGAAGATACCGAGAAGACACCGGAAAGAGACGAGAGGCCGAGAGAGAGACAATGACTGGCGGCCGCCAGGTAATTTTAGGCCGGCCGCCAGCAATTTTTGGCCAATCAGATTAGTCTTTTTATGTCGGTTTGTAACCGACTTTGAGGTTGTATCTCTACCGTTGTCAAGGTCGGTTTGATCCAAGTGCTATCGTTCATCGCCAAGGCCTATACAAGAAGACCCCCACGACCCCAAGGCTAAACCCTAATTAATTATCAATTCATTCTATCTCATTATCTCTCAGTTGTAGAGGGGTCCCATGTAAGGATCATCTCTCTCTAAGGGATTAGTGAATTAGAATGTAATTAGAACTAGAAGAGTTAGCATTTAAGAGAGGATTAGAACTCATTAGTTCTAATCTTTAAAACAAGAGAGATAGAGAGGGGAAGGGATCGGAGGAAGCAATCGGCTTTGTCGGTGCTATCTTCATACTTGTACCTCGGTGGAAGTTAATCTACACTTGGAATTACTCGGTAATCTACTTCTTCTTTTAGTAAGTTATATTGTTTATATTTATTCTTGTTGGTCTACAAGTCTCTTTTGAGTGCTTTAATCTGGTACCTAGATTAGAGTAATATTCGTAGTGCAAACGTGGTGTTTGGACTCGGATATCTCGTTAGATACACCCTACCTTCCGGAGCGTGGTAGATCGTGGTAGTGACAGTACCATTGATTCCTTTGGATTCCACATCCCGTTGGATAGGATATGTAGGACCTAGTTACTGGGGGAATAGTAAGTTTCGGCCTTACTTTCCTTTGAGTACATCCCCATAAGAATACTATCAACATCACTTACCAAATTAAGATTTAGCTATCTTAGTAATCCTCTCTATACCCTCAACCTTGTTAAGTCTTGTGCTACTCCGGGTTAAGAATATATCGTAGTCTCCCTCACCCGTTTCCCTGTGAATTCGATATTTAACCCTCTCCCGGGTGAAGTGCTCACCGGTATCCGTGCGCTTGCGGATTATACAAATTGTAAATATTTCTGTGGGCTTAGCAAATACCAACACTATCCTTCAGCACATTCAGTACAATCTCAATCGTGCCCAACAACGCATGAATCATCTGGCCGACAAGCATAGGCAGGAAAGAGAGTTTCAGGTGAGAGATTGTGTATATGTCAAACTGCATCCACATATTCAGCAATCAGTTTAGCTCGGAGCTAATCACAAGTTAAGCTTCAAGTACTTTGGTCCCTATGTGGTACTCCCTCCGTTCTAAATTATAGTTCACTTTGGCTTTTCTAGATACATTACTTTTGTTATGCATCTAGTTATACACTATGTCTAGATGCATAGCAAAAGAAATGCATCTAGAAAAACCAAAATGACCTACAATTTGGAACAGAGAAAATATTAAAGAAGGTACGACCCGTGGCATACAAGTTGCAGCAGTCGGCTTCAAGTAAGATCCACCCGGTGCTGCATGTGTCCCAGCTGAAACAAGCCTTACCTCCATCGGCAACATTATCAAGTGGTGCTGACCTACAATTGTTAGCTTCCACGGAGCTGTTTCCATCCGTGCAGGTTTTGGAGCATCGTCACCAGTTGCATGGCGGCCATCTGATCAAGGTTGCGCTGGTGAAGCCAGGTGACTGTCCTTCCCATTGGGCAAGCTGGCGTTCAGCGGAGACGATGACCAGGCCTCAACAGGGTACATCTTCATCATCGCCGTGAGGACACGTCGGTTCTTAAGGAGGGGGCTTGTAACGACCTGCTCATAGCGTACCGTTATCGTTGGGATTATCTTGGACTAGTTTTATCATTGGGCCTGTAAGCCGGCTTGTAAGCCGCATGGGTGTATTAAGGTCTTTGGCCCAGTTAGGTTTTGCAAAGTATGATTTTTTTTAGATAATGGAATTAACATTCCGGCTGTCTGTGGCAACGCACACAGCCTAAAGCCCCTGCGGCAACGCACACAGCCTAAAGCCCCTGCGGCAACGCACACAGCCTAAAGCCTCTGCGTGACCACACATAGCCAAACTTATTAAAAAACAAAGAATAAAAAAACTTTAGTACATGAAGATATATGTACTAAAGATCTATTACATCTAAAAAAAAATTGAGTTTACTACTCAAGACAGTGCTAAAGTTTGCAAAGTATGAATAGTTGTGTGGGAGGATGAGAGGATAGCTAAGCAATAGAACAAACAAAATTTATCTTCCTCTTCGGTTTCGTGTCGTTTCCTCTGTGAGCTGGCGACCCTGAGCTCCGCCGCCGCGCGTGTACACCGGCAACGACCTCCGGTTACCTGCCAAGCTCGTAACACAGGGCTCGCACGAATCCCTGTGTGCCTTGCAGCTCGGCAACGGAACAACACGACGGCAGCACGCAGACTGATAGCGGCCCCGCGCTGGCCTTAGGATACAGATTGCACGACGAGAGCTAAGAGTTGGCTGGAGATCCCCTCCGCGCGGCTGTCCAGCTGATGCGCGATTGGGGCGGATTGGAGACGGGGAAGGAAGCGAAGGGGAAATTTTTTTTGGGCGAGAAGGGGAACGGGTGGTCGGGGTCCACATGCACAGAATAGCATCGGTGCCCACATCGTAGGAAAAACTGAAGTTGACGCACCGGTACAGCTGGCGGGCTGAAAATTTTTTGAGCATAGCTCACACTGTGGCCAGTCTCAAAGAAGATCCGAAAGAAAGGTGTGATCAACGTTCTAGAATAAGGGTTTTTTTCCAAAAGCAACATTTTGCACGATGGAAGATTTTAAAGACAAACAAGAATGAAAAAGGTTTCAAAAAAGGAGTTTTCAAAATCAAGAAGAAATAAGATTTTGAAGAGAGATTTTCTAAAATTGAAATAAAACTATATTTATAAAAATAGAAACAAATATGATTCAAATATGAGATCGATCTGGGTCCGAATTCAAAACAATACGAGCAAGTAAGATCATATGAACCTCTATTATTACAAGAGTGTGGTACATGGACAGTGTGAACCCGAACAAAATTCATAGACATATTGTGTCACAAAACCAGGCACAATGTCCGAAAGAAGGAAAGAACATCCAGCACGTACTTTGCTCAATATGCTACTGTTGTCGACGAGCAGCGGCCCAATGCAAATAAAGGGAAATACATGCATGCGTAGCTTAGTTGGTTACCCGGCCCGGCCGGCCAATGGCTGGCAATTAACGGGCAAAATGGAATGGAAGAAGGAGAGAAGAAACGGCTAATTAAAGAGTAGAGATGGATGGGTGGAGATGCGTCTAGAGGCATGCGAGCTCCTTGAGGCATCCTGTGGCGCTGCCCTTGGCGTTCTGGCATACGGCCATGGTCTTGTTGTTGGTGCCACTGTACTCGACCTTGACGTTGTCCATGGTGACGCCGGTGCAGGGGATCTTCTCGGAGCAGAGCAGGCTGACGGCCTCGGGGCTGGAGGAGGTGCCGGTGATGTTCTTGAAGGAGACGTCCTTGACGCTGACCTTGGAGGCGCCGCTGGCGGTGCAGAGCTTGTTGGGGCAGTACTTCATGTCGATGATGATGGGGTTGCCGGAGTCCTCCATCTTGACGTTCTCGTAGTGGATCTTGGAGGCGGTGAGCACGGAGGCGGCGTCCTCGTACGCCTTGATCCGGAGGCCGTTGCTCGTCTTCTTGAGCGTGCAGTCCTTGACGTTGATGTCCGTCACGTCCTTCTCGTCCTTGTACCGCCCCAGGCTGCCGATGCTAATGCCGTGGCCGGGGCCGCAAGTGACGCCGGTGATGTTCACCTTGGAGGTGCCGGGGCCGATGGAGATGCAGTCGTCGCCGACGCCGATGACGGTGTTCTCGATGGTGACCCCGGACGAGTCGCCCATGTGGATGCCGTCCGTGTTGGGGCTGTCCCCGGGCGCCGTCACGGTCACGTCCTTGATCAGCATGTCCTTGCACTCGTACACGTTCATGTGGAAGAACTTGGAGTCTTTGAGCGTGATCCCGGACACCTCCCCCTTGGTGATGAAGTCCAGCACCAGCGAGTTGGGCAGGATCTTGCAGTCGTACTTCTTGGTGCACGAGTTCTTGCTCCACACGGCGGGGCCCTGTCCGTCCAGCGTTCCCTTGCCGGTGATCACCAGGTTCTCCACGCGCATGATCTCGATCCAGTTGCCCTTGTACAGGCTCAGGTCCGTGCTCGCCAGCAGGTTGCCGTCCACCTTGATGGTCACGCCGTCGCCCTTGCACGGGCCGGTGAAGTTGAGCGGGCCCACCAGGTAGTCGCCCTTGGGGATGACGATCGTCTGCTTCCCGGTGCCGCCGCACGCCGACGTCCACGCCTCCTGCACGCCCTTGGTGCTGTCCGTCTTGCCGTCGCCGGAGGCGCCCAGCTTGGTGATGTCGAACTCGCCGCCGTCGCCGGACGCTGCTTTCGAGTCCTCCTTCTTGTCCTCCTTTTTGTCCTTGTCCTTCCCAGCGTGCGCGGCGCAGACGAGCGCCAGGAGGAACAAGGCTCTCACCACATTGCCTGTGCACGCCATTTTCTTTTATTAATTTCTTGTAGATGCTTTGTGTCACCCGTTGCCCCCTCCACACTTGGACCTATTTATATCTTACCTCACTGCTACTTATGGGATTCGTCCCGTCTGCTATGTTCATGGCATGGTCACCTTGCCTCACCTATCTTTAGAGCGGGCTTCCTGTCCTCAAGCTCTTCATGCATTGTTTGGACCCTTCACATAGAACCATTGTACTCTATAAAGCGTAAACAAATTAAACCATATATAGACAAGAAAGAACGAACAATGCCAACATTCAAACTCTACTCATGTTGTACTATACTTTCTTGATACGACGCAGTGCTACGCATTGTTTTCATTTAGCTTTTCTAGAAGAGCCAAAATATATATCTTATAATTTAATCTTTATGTCTAGTTAAGTTGATCATGCATGGAGCTTCCATGCTAGAGTGCGGAGCCTCAGATTACGTGCAAAGAGTTAGACAAAAAAACTCATGAAAGCACATACATAAGCAACACGTGCATATAATTTGGGTCTGTCTATGTCACACCCGGGTGATTTGGAACCCTCTGTCACCCGGGTGACAAGAGCCTTTGAATCACCTGATTTTGCTACCCCAGAAAATTCAGGTGAAACAGCCCCAATTATCACCCAAATTTCTGACCACCAGATACCCAAATCAATGACCAAAAACAAAACTGGATTCAAATATACACATTCAAAAATGCAAGTACAGATTATAACTGGATTGAAATTTCTATGAAAGTCAAATTTATAGATATTCAAAATTGAGACTAACAAATGCCACAAATGCAAAATCACAGACAACTTTCATTAAATTTACATCCCTATTACATTAAATTTACATCCCTATTACACTAGATTTACATCCCTATTTACACTGTAAATTCAATTCATATAAACTGTAAATTAAAATTAGGTAACCGAAGATTATTTCTGGTTACAATCAGATTGAAATTGATTCAGAACCATCTAAGAGCTAGCCTATTCAACCTGAAAATAAAGGGAAGAAATGAATTAAACTAAATATTGCCACTATATCCCTCTTGGACAAGCTCTTAGCAGCAGCACCTTGCGGTCCAAATATTTTTGCAGTAAATACTACCACTATATCAGTAGTACTATTGCCGCCAACCATTGTTTGAGTCTCTGGTGTCTGAAACAACATGTAGACACGCATGATTCACAAGCTCACAAGCGAGATCGACCGATCGAGCCACGCACGGGCAATGGAGCCACACACAGCAACGACAACCCGATCGAAACAACTGAATTAAACTAACTGGCATTTTTGCAGAAAATGCCTAAGCATAAAGCACACCTAGCAAACAGACGAACAAACCTGGAATGAATATATACGTATTCGCAGAAAAGCTAAATTCAAAAATGAGTCTTCTGCAGTTATAACTCAATTCCTACCGTTCCTGAAAGTTAAGAAGCAAATATAACAATAAATCAGACAACTGGGATAATCATAATCAAACTGCACATATTTACCAACTTGCACAAATAATATAACTACATTTACACCACCTTAAGTCTAAATTTACAACGATTTGAATACTGTAAATTATAGGATAAAGGAATGTAAGTTTCAATTGACATAAATATAACAAGATGAATTACAGATTTAGGAGATGAAAAACATAGTAATATAAAAATCTACTAAATACTGGGAAAATATATAGAACGACCTAAACCACTATAACCCTCCTTATAGGCGATGATTTTAACAGATGGACAATTCGGTTAGAGAAAAACTATTTCCAGCATAATGAATTATAAGAACACATCTTTCGGGGCCATGAAATCATCAAAAACTTGCGCCTCGGGCATCGAAAAGTCTATCCGGGACAACAGTTCGAGAGGACTGCAAAATATCTAAATGATTCAATGAACTTAATGATAATACATGTCCAATACCTCACAAATCTCAAAGCTACCAAAAAAACCATGCAAGGCCATGAAATCATCGGAAGTTTGCAAGCCTTGGACAACAAATAGTCAAACAGGGACAACAACTCCTAAGGCATGCAATTTTCTCAACGATTCAATGGACTTCATGAAGACAAAAAAAATTCTTGTATACATATCTAGTCCCTCACAAGCCAAAAAAGATGATCAACAACTATTTTCCTTTCAAGTATAAAGCCACTGCAATCATCATTGACAAAAAAAAATCTAGACATACTTTTGAGCAAATTATAGGCAATCATCCTTAGGCTGACCAAATAAACATGGAGACCTAGACAAAAACATAAAATTGTGAAAAAAAATATAATACTTATCTGCTCAATGCTTAGTGCTGCCCACAATGAAAATTATTAGAACTGAGGACCTCCTGTGAGAGTAAGAGATAGCACCAAGCTTCCATAACAAAGCTGTTAACTACACCTTAAGCCTTGAAAGATTCACCAATGGTCCAGAAAGTGCAGTGAACTCCTCCACAATTATAAACATCTTCCCTGAGATAGAATATAAAATGCAATCAATTTAAATGGACAAAATACAAATGACATATTATGCAAAGACAAATTACAAATATTTATTATGGAAGGCAAATTAAAAAATTAGAGAAATGCAAACTAATGAAACATACAAACAAACAACAGACATGACATATTAGGCAAAAGGCAAATTTCAAATATTTATTATGGAAGGAAAATTGAAATATTAGGTAAATGCAAACTAATGAAACATACAAACAGAAACCATACGCATGACAAATTATAAACAGATCGCCAATCACATCATCTCGGGACTTTTAGAGTTATACTGAAGGTTATACAAAATTTACACAAAAATATATACTGAATTTACAATAGAAGATTAGGTGTAAAATTACAGTCATCTAGTGTAACTTAGGACCTGACAATACATACCATCTGGGACTTTGAGAGTTCACAAAATGATTGCCTCGTGATTAATGGCTATTTCTCATTTCATCATTTGGCTTGGAGCATAAGGAACATGATACAGAAATTCTTTATCCACTCACACATGATTCAGAATTGTGAACACATTTTCGAGGCCATGAAAATCATTAGAAATTTGCAGCCTTAGGCAACAGGAAGTCAATCTGGGACAACAGTTCCAAAGCCTAGCAATTTTCTCGGATGATTCAATGAACTTCATGAAAAAATAAATTCTTGTATACATGTCCATTGCCTCACACGCCAAAAAAAGATGATCAACAACTAATTTCCTTTCAAGTATAAAGCCATTGCAATCATCATCGACAAAAAAAAAATAGACATACTTTTGAGCAAATTATAGCCAATCATCCTTAGGCTAACCAAATAAACATGGAGACCTGGGCAAACATAAAAATTGTGGGGGTGGGGGATAGAATACTTACCTGCTCAGTGTTGTCCAAATAGATAAAAAATGTATAAAAACAAACTTGACACTAAATTGACCGTGCGGGGGAAATATCAAAATATAGCATATAAAAACAGACTAGTCAACAGTTCTACAATGACTTTTCCCTTTTATCATTTCATATTGTACTGCAGTTCACAATGGCTTCTCCCTTGAATCATTTCATCTTGAACTACAGTTCTCGATTAATATTTAATTCTAGATAAGCTGTTTTTATCTCCATATGATTGAATCCATACACTCATGTAGCAACGCTAAAAATGGAACAACCATGAAGATAAACATAGAGATTTACCTGTACAACGCAGAGCCTGCCCTACTTCAGGAACTCGACCAACCCTCCATAGATTAGCCAAAGCAGAAAAACATGATTAGCTATAGACGAAAAAAATCATATGGAGATAACATAAAAAACAAGCAGATTTAAGAAGAGGGAAACAGAGAGCAATCCACATTCAGAAATGAGAGAGCCCAAAAATAGTAGAGCCCAAAAATAGCAGACTTAGAACAGAGATTGCGAGATGAAAAATGGAAGAAAAATAAGGGGAAATACAAACCTTAGCTCAATCCACGGGCCTACCTCAACCACGGATCTCGATCAAAATACGCACCAAAATACGAAAGTACCATGCACATCCATGCGGGCGAATCGAAGACCATAAGCGATGAAAATGCATGGAGGGGAATGAAATACAATCAGATTGAAGATCCATACAACCCAGGAACAGATTGATGGGAGGGTATTGAAGAAATCGCCGGAAAATACAAACCCTATCGCCCGCCGACGAAGTCGCGTCCTCGTCGCCTCCGGGAGAAGACGAAGCAGGCGAATGGACGAAATGAAATGACCTGATGCGGGAGGGAGACGGGAATGAGTGGGCCAAATTTCCAAAATGCAAATAGAGACAAAAATAACAGGGGCCACCTGACAGAGGAAGAAAGGTGAGGACGGCGCAGATCAACCCAGCCAAAGATCGGACGGTGCACAAATCGGGTGACAGAGGCCGCCGTTTCACCCGGGCAAAGTATAGATTTTCCGTATAATTTGGATGGATATTGATTTAGTATGTCCTTTACATCAGGTGCATGTAGTGTCTTGGTTTAGCAGGTATATACTGTTTGGAGATTCTCTATTTCTCCTTTTCAGGGTTAAGAGACGAAGGATCAAGTTTGTTAGGAGGCGACATTGCTTAGGTATGTAGATTTGTGTACACTCGGGTAATTTAGTAGGGATTTAAATAGAAATGCTACGTAGCTCTCCTGTTTTTACAGCATTTTTACTGTATGAAAACGTCCAGAGATAGCCAGTAGTGAACCACTCCTATTAGTCTTTGGCGCAAGCTGAAATGCAGTTGGAATGAAATAGTTCAGATTGTTCTCTCTATTATTATTTACACAAATGTATATTTGTCTCCAGTTTTTCTTGTCTACGTACCTGTTTTACTAAGTCAAGCAGCAGCGTGGATATTTCAGTTTTTAGATAGCTCTCTTTTGGAACAAAAAAAAAATAGTGTGGATGTCTATTCCAGTTTTCCCACAACATATGCATTTGCACGGAACAAACCCTATCCAAATAATATTAATTAAAGATCAAAACATGTGTCTAATTTTGGTGCGTCGCTATAGCATTTCTATCAGATATTCATTTCAGATCTCTATGCGAGTCCCCAGTACCATGCAGACCTCAAACCAATAAGAAACAGATGTGCCTCACCAACGCTGTCGTAGCTATCGACGTCAACCCTCCCATAGCCAAGCTTTGTAACAGAGATATCCTTTTCGCGGTTGAACAACAGTTTGGTCTGTCGCTCAACAACTTTATTGTTACCTCCTTCCACTAAGACTTCAACATTCGCCTCCTTTCACTCAGACTTCATCATTCAACAAGCGCATAGGCGCCTGTAGAGTCACTGGTTTTGCATACAGTGTCGACTCTGTTCCATCAAGTGTCCATATCGCTATCCGGTACTCTTACCCTTATGGAGTATCCAATGCTCTATTTCCAGTTAGTCTCCAAACCTATTCACTTGACGAGGCACCAAGATTCAGGGACAATACCTCGCCGCCACACTCCCCAGACTCTCTAGAGATGCTTGATACAGGTAGCATAGTTTCACTTTCACATGTCATTAGATAGCACAAAAACTAATTTACATAGTCACTGATTCTTTGCTTCATATACCAGGCACAGAGTTTGGTGTCGATCCAGACGTCCTCAGGGAGGCACACGAAGAGCAGGACAAAGATTGTGTTCTCTCCTAATGTGTTCAACAACATACCATAGTTTATCTCTCAACTATATTTTTATAATAAGATGTAGATGAATGGGCAATGCTGACCCCACCCCCCACCCCCCACACACACACACACCCACACACACAACCACATATTTGCATTTGCATGCATGATGAAGGCTACAGGTGCAACATTCCACTAAAATATAGCTCAGACATGTGATTCATAAATATTCCATATGCAGAAGACTTACCACTACACTAATGATCATGCAGACCTCCCAGAAGACGACGAGTGCGGCTGGGAATCCGATCGTAGCTAGCACCTATGATAACCAACGAGGTCTTTGGAGTAGCTTAGGACTCTGTGGGCTTCAGTAAGTATAGCACTAAGAAATGCTAAGCACTACTCTGCTGTAGAACTGATGCAGTTTTATTATGTTTGTGTACTATCGAACACAAGTTGAGTCCAGGACCTCTAGAACTCAGCTACCTTTATTATCGATGTTCTCTTCATTTCCTCTAAATGTGCTCTTATGATGGGCGCCCTAAACACTAGTGTTATACTATACTTTTTTGATACTAAGCAGTGCTACACATTGTTTACATTTAGTTTTTTTAGAGGAGCCAAAATATCTTATAATTTAATCTTCATGTCTAATTAAGCTGATCATGGAGCTTCCCCATCAGAGCGCGAAGCCTCCAGATTACGTGCAAAGAGTTAGACAAAAAAACTCATGCAAGCACAGACATAAGCAACACACTCATGATTAACACAGTAGATGAAAGAGTAGAACAAGTAGACACAAAATAGGGAGACTATTCTTTATTCCTCTGAATATTAGTGATTATAACATAGAGCTCCCACATATATATAGTCCTCCTAAGGCTTAAGAGTTTCGGTAAGAGCCCACATACAAATGGACTAGGATTAGGATTCCTCCTTCTCCTTTTCTTCTAAGACAGAGTGCGTGTATTTTACAACACTCCCCTTAGGCGATTACCATGATATGCACATGCCTCATCAAGAACTCCATCCGAAAACCTAGTGGGAAAAAACGGTTTTTGGAGAAAAGAGTACATCGCATTTGTTAATTGCATTGCAAATGTTGTCTTATTGAAAACCTTGTGTGAGAAACCTTCGAGTAAAAACTCACGTAGGAAAAAAAAAAAAAGTACAACATTTAATCTTCTTGGTCATATATTCTTCAGGATATTCTATTCTTCATGAATAGATATTGATCTTCACAATCTATGCATAAACTTCAGTGTTTTAGCAAATATGATCTACTTGATCTTTGTAATTCTAGTGGTTTACCTTAAAGGCAGATTCAAAAAAAATATGCTCCCCCTCATAAAGCTAAACTAAATGAACTTTATTGTTCAAATCACACTTTTCATAAATGTATGCAGACTAATGGTATGCAGCACCATAGTACTATATATTTTAAAAAGTTGGCTCATAATTCTTCTATGAATTATATGGTTGCAAACAAGAGCAATATGCTTCATGCATAATGACCACCTATTAGTTGTGCAAAACAAATAAATATTATCCTTTTATATAATTTAATCCTTTTTTAGAGGATTATGGGGTAAATAAATTAATATTCAATATCTTCTAGAAAACTTATACTAGAGTTTGGATACTCATATTAATCCTTAGTGGATTTTCAAATTGCATGTCTACAAATCTTTGAGATTTTGATTGTACTAAATCCAGCCTTGTATTTGGCATTTAGGGGATAATTCAATTGCCAAAATCACCATTATTGTTATACCTTCTATGGTATATAGAGGATACCATCACTATATTGCAATCTTTTCATACACTTTCTAAGTGTTTGGATGATACCTTCACGGTGTTTAAGATTCCTCATTTTCTTTCTTTTGGGTTTGTATTCACTTCAGGGATGAACGGTGCTTATTCAAGAATTGACTGGTAAATCCTTCCTGGATTAATTCCTCATAGAAGCATCTATATACCTGCTAAACCAAGACACTACATGCACCTGATGTAAAGGACATACTAAATCAATATCCATCCAAATTATATGCACGTGTTGCTTATGTATGTGCTTTCATGAGTTTTTTTTGTCCAACTCTTTGCGCGTAATCTGGAGGCTCCGCACTCTAGCGTGGAAGCTCCATGCATGATCAACTTAACTAGACACAAAGATTAAATTATAAGATATTTTGGCTCTTCTAGAAAAGCTAAATGAAAACAATGCGTAGCACTGCGTCGTATCAAGAAAGTACAGTACAACATTATATTTGAGTAGAGTTTGAATGTTGGCATTGTTCGTTCTTTCTTGTGCTATATATGGTTTAATTTGTTTACGCTTTGTAGAGTGCAACGGTTCTATGTGAAGGGTCCAAACAATGCATGAAGAGCTTGAGGACAGGAAGCCCGCTCTAAAGATAGGTGAGGCAAGGTGACCATGCCATGAACATAGCAGACGAGACGAATCCCATAAGTAGCAGTGAGGTAAGGTATAAATAGGTCCAAGTGTGGAGGGGGCAACGGGTGACACAAAGCATCTACAAGAAACTAATAAAAGAAAATGGCGTGCACAGGCAATGTGGTGAGAGCCTTGTTCCTCCTGGCGCTCGTCTGCGCCGCGCACGCTGGGAAGGACAAGGACAAAAAGGAGGACAAGAAGGAGGACTCGAAAGCAGCGTCCGGCGACGGCGGGGAGTTCGACATCACCAAGCTGGGCGCCTCCGGCGATGGCAAGACGGACAGCACCAAGGGCGTGCAGGAGGCGTGGACGTCGGCGTGCGGCGGCACCGGGAAGCAGACGATCGTCATCCCCAAGGGCGACTACCTGGTGGGCCCGCTCAACTTCACCGGCCCGTGCAAGGGCGACGGCGTGACCATCAAGGTGGACGGCAACCTGCTGGCGAGCACGGACCTGAGCCTGTACAAGGGCAACTGGATCGAGATCATGCGCGTGGAGAACCTGGTGATCACCGGCAAGGGAACGCTGGACGGACAGGGCCCCGCCGTGTGGAGCAAGAACTCGTGCACCAAGAAGTACGACTGCAAGATCCTGCCCAACTCGCTGGTGCTGGACTTCATCACCAAGGGGAGGTGTCCGGGATCACGCTCAAAGACTCCAAGTTCTTCCACATGAACGTGTACGAGTGCAAGGACATGCTGATCAAGGACGTGACCGTGACGGCGCCCGGGGACAGCCCCAACACGGACGGCATCCACATGGGCGACTCGTCCGGGGTCACCATCGAGAACACCGTCATCGGCGTCGGCGACGACTGCATCTCCATCGGCCCCGGGACCACCAAGGTGAACATCACCGGCGTCACCTGCGGCCCCGGCCACGGCATTAGCATCGGCAGCCTGGGGCGGTACAAGGACGAGAAGGACGTGACGGACATCAACGTCAAGGACTGCACGCTCAAGAAGACGAGCAACGGCCTCCGGATCAAGGCGTACGAGGACGCCGCCTCCGTGCTCACCGCCTCCAAGATCCACTACGAGAACGTCAAGATGGAGGACTCCGGCAACCCCATCATCATCGACATGAAGTACTGCCCCAACAAGCTCTGCACCGCCAGCGGCGCCTCCAAGGTCAGCGTCAAGGACGTCTCCTTCAAGAACATCACCGGCACCTCCTCCAGCCCCGAGGCCGTCAGCCTGCTCTGCTCCGAGAAGATCCCCTGCACCGGCGTCACCATGGACAACGTCAAGGTCGAGTACAGCGGCACCAACAACAAGACCATGGCCGTATGCCAGAACGCCAAGGGCAGCGCCACAGGATGCCTCAAGGAGCTCGCATGCCTCTAGACCTCCTTCTTGCCTCGTCAAACGATCCATCTCTATCTACTCTTTAATTAGTCGTTTCTTCTCTCATTCTTTCATTCCATTTTGCCCGTTAATTGCCAGCCATTGGCCGGGCGGGTAACCACTAGCAGCCTAGCACCACCTACGCATGATATGCATTTCCCTTTATTTGCATTCGACTGCTGCTCGTCGATAATATTGAGCAAACTCGTCATCGTATGTCCTGGATGTACCATAGTTCCAACCTTCTCCAGACATTGTGTTTTTTTTTTCTTTTGACACAATATGTCTATGAATTTTGTTCGGGTCGACACTGTCCATGCATGTACCATGCTCTTGTAATAATGGAGGTTCATATGATCTTACTTGCTCGTATTGTTGTGAATTTGGACCCAGATCGATCTCATGTTTGAATCATATTTGTTTCTATTTTTATACCTCACTTAAAATATAGTTTTATTATTTCTATTTTAGAAAACCTCTCTTCAAAATCTTTTTTCTTCCTTAATTTGAAAAGTCCTTTTTCGAAACCTTGTTCATTTTTGTTTGGGACTTCCTCTTTCAAATCTTCCTTCGTGCAAAATGTTCCTTTTGCTCCCTTCTTCTGGAATTTTGTTCGCCTTTCTTTCGGATCTTCTTTAACACAATCCTCCTTTAGAAAATGAACTGTCCATCTCCTAGAGTTCCGAACCTATTCTTAACATGGTAAAAACATTTTATTAGTTGGTATTCACCTACTAGGTGTTTTTTACTCATAAGTCAAAGGACACAAAATCAAAAGCAAGTTACGTACTAAATTTCAGGCTTATTTGTATACACCGTATTTGTTTCAAATCCACATGTGTTGAGGTGGATCGAGTATTATTTATTTAAGTTCTCCGAGGGTAGTCGCGAAAGCGGTTTTGTACATTCATTCCTTGCATGACATCATGTAACACCCTATGTTTTCTCTCGTGCTAAAAACAACTAAAAAATTAAAAAAAATACAACAAACCAGAATTTTGCTTGTTTACATGTTAAACCATTTTAAGGGTTGTTTGGTTACGGCTACACATCACGTAGAAAAAGTTAGGGTACCACACATATTAACATAGTTGTCTGCATTCCGAATATAGGTGTGGCGGCCATTTCTCCCACCATAAGTGTGGCCACACCACGACACCTATGGCTAGTTCTGTTTGCTAAACCATATAGCCTCATAGAAACTTGTATTATATCAAATCATTTACATAATTGAAGATTTCCTTATAAATTTAAATGGATCACGAAAAATGCCTTCCGCGTGAATCCATTTGAATTGAATTCACTTTTCCTTTGATAAAAGGGTTTTTTTTTCTAAAAAAAAGTATACACGTTACAACACAGATGCATAGTACTATTATAAATCCTAAAAGGGACAAGGTCTTTTTTGTTTTTCCATCTAAGACAAATCAGACCCAAACCACAGCCCAGTTCGGCCCGCTTCCGGTTTCCTTTTCCCTGTGCACCAGCCCTTCTCTTCCCTTTTCGGCTCGATGACTCTGCTCCAGCCCACGGCCCACCTCTCATCTTCTCTTTGTGCATATTATATTAGATTGTATAATAATTTTGCTCTCCACTCAAAAAAAAAAAAAAAAATGGTAAAAAAATATGAGATTGTAATAATTAATTGAAAAGGAACCTTTTAACCCCTCAGTTTCCCTAGCCATCCAAATGACACTCCACAAGAGCTTTTATGTAGTCTAGATAATCAACCTCGACAAATTATAATGAGCAATTAGGAGGAAATAATCGATCAGTTGACATCTAGCCATTATTTGAGCAAAACAGACATTTCAACACAACCGATTAAACAGAAAAGATGTACCACCGAAACAAGTAGAGCAATGAAGACAGCGGCAAACGTGATGAGGATACAAACACGCACAACATCAATGTACCCTGGGCTACATATAAGGGCATGCGTAGTGGTGGGTAGACTCACCGAGGCCACATACGCATACGGCAAGATGCAATTGAGTCAATTCCTTCCATGGGTGTGTTTAGAGCCCCAACTTCCCTTCAAAATTTCTTGCATTCTCATCACATCCCATCACATCGAAACATTAAATACATCCAAAAACGCATGTCGGGAGTACGAAATTTAGGTAAACAAAAAAAAAACTAATTGCATAGTTTAGATGTACATTGCGAGACGATTCTTTTGAGCCAAGTTACGCCATGGTAGGATAATATTTACCACAGACAAACGAAACGTGCTACAATGTATTTTCATTTCGAAACAGTGTTTTCAGGCTAAAATTCAACCCGAATTTTGGGCTCTAAACACACCCAGTCTAGTGGTAGGTCGACTCTGATGGGTGTGGCCATTCAAATTAAAAAAAAGTTTTCTTCTCCTAAGCGAGACACTTGCATGAGCGACCTAGTGCTTTCCGCCAATGCTATTTTAATTGAAATAATAAATGGGCTCATGTTTGGTGGTGGACTCTTGACACACTCCATGCATCGGTTTGCTTAGTGTTGCATGCATCGACTCAAGCCAAATAAAATGTTCCGATGAGTCGCTTTAGAAACACTTCTGGAGAAGCCCTAAGGCTTGTTTGGCATGGGTAGGACTAGGGTGGACGAAATAAAAAATTAAATCTAATTAATTATCTAGTTTAAGGTTCGTTCAAAATTTTGAGAGGCCACCGAAACAAAACTCAAAGAAAATTCCTCAAATGCACTAAGGCTACTATAGACCGATAAACATGCAAGGAATGGAATAACTAATTACTATATTCCCTCTATATTCTGAAATATAATACATTTTGTTTTTTCTATACAATTTGTGTGCCTTGGATTTAAACGTAGTGTATATATATCTAAATATATAGCGAAACCACCTATATATATAATCTATAATAGATAGAAAAGCCAAAATTTGAGAAACGGAGTGGGAGTATATTCTAGCTACCCAGGCCGGAGTTTGGTGTGTTTCGTGCTGCAGCCGGGCTACAGGACGGCAGCCTCTGTGTGTGTATGGTGAATTAGGAACATTGAAAGCTCCCTTCTCTAGTGAATTTTGTGCATGCTGCGGCAATACATGCGGATCTGGTCTGGTCCGGTCTGGTGGTGTTTGTTTCTGAATTGCGATGCACCGACGTACGTCACCGACACCACCGTTGGTTCGTTAGTCCTGAACCTTGCTATGCTTAATTAGGCCTTGGTACGGTGTGGCTGGTAACAAACACGCTCTTCTTCTAGGTCTTAGCACGTCGACAGGTGTCCACCCGAACCCGAAGCGTGCACGGTGATCCATCCATCCATCCCAGTGTCCATGATGGGAAATCATGTGCACGGAACCAGCAAAGCCGGGAGGAAAACACATTTCAATCCGGGCCTTTTGCGCGCATCAGGTTCCCTGATCCATGAGCTAAGCTCCAGGAATATAATACTCGATCTGGCGCCTGATCGATCTCCAGCTGCTGCTTTGAAGCTGTACGTGATGTTCATCTCATTATTTCCCCTAAACTCAACAAGGTACATACCGACGTACAGTAGTACTTGGCCGTCTTAATCATCTTATCGTACTGTGATTTGTGATTTGTCAGGCTTCCGTACGTGATTACTGCCGTCGACAAGGACGGGCCACCTCTCTTTCTCTGTCTCTCTCTCCAACTGTTTGCGTCATCTGTTATCTGCTGGAGATCGATGAACGGAGACGGTTGCGGCCTCCATCCAGTCCAGGATGGTCCGAGCTCTCGCTTCCGAAGGCCGGCCATGGCGCTAGACTGACTCCTAGTCTGGTCACCGGTGCCGGTGCCGGATCTAAATCTAATCTGCAGTCACGACTTTTGGAGTCGACGACCTGTACCATGCATGCTTGAGTGTGCTGTACACTTGCAGTTGCATAGATCCATCAGAGACAGAGGGAGAGGAAGGGGACCAGGGCCGGCCAAAATTGCAAATGCAATGTGATGCAATGTGCCTGCACCCAGGCGCAAGCAACAAGAGGATTGGATGGATGGATTAGCTCGGTCGATCGGAGTCGGACAGATGAAGCAAGCAAAGCCACATGCGACAGCTCAGTGAAAAAGAGGGAGAGGTGTGTCTAGAACCTTTATTTCATCTCCGGGGCCACCTTTTGTTTTTGCAGGATTCTTTTCGAAATTGCTAGCTTCACTGACTGACAGCAAGGGGCTTCTGGTCTTTGCCGACAACAGGTTTCGGCCTTGAGTGAGTCTCACACTCTCACCTAGGTTTTCAGCACTAGTTGCATCAGGTACAGTAACAACAAAGATTAGTTAAAAAGAGAGATATGATCAACAGGTTTAAAAAAACTGCAACTGAATGATAGTAAGTACGACATAGAGTACTTGTCAAGCCTTCTTTTCAGTGAAGGTATGCAATAGCTAGATTGCTACTGTTTGTTAGGCCATATATCAGCTAAAGCAACAGGACAACCTAACGGTGAGTGAGTGAATGTCACTGTAGTATAAAACAAGATGCTCCAGCTCTAAAGCCTCACGCCCTCACGGCCAAATAAAACTAACACATGGGGCCGGCCTGTGCTGCACATTTTCTGTAGGGATGGTATGGATCCACCAATCAGACGCGTGCGCTTTTTACACCAAAGCTTTTGCATTACATTGCACCAAAGCAAATCTCGCCAGGTAGGAGAGGAGACGAGAGGAGATGAGAGCCATCTTGGATTTTAGCCGTTTTGCCCGTGGCGGTTGGCCTGTTTGCTGCTACCTTTGCTATAAGGGGAAGCCTTGCAGGACGGACGACTGCACGGCCCTCAAGCGTCAACCACCAGGGTGGTACTGTGGAGTGAGCGAGTGAGTGCATACCACCAGGCCACCAGCTCTGCTCTGGGTCACCATAGCTTGTTCCACCGTTACGGTTACACTGCCCCCTTGCATTGGTGTAGCTAGTGTGGTGCCTTGATCGACCGACCCGGCCAAGAGATCGATGGGTCTCGCCGGCGGCATTGTCCGGAAGGTCTTCTCCAAGAGCCCTTGCTCGTCCGCCGGCACCGGCGGCAGCCGTGGCCACAGTAGTGTACGTGCTGTTTGTTTCTTCCTCCTCTGTTTGCTGTATCACTGGATGGAGTGACGCTTGCAAGTGCATGGTCGTCTTCCCGCAGGAGAAGGTGGGGTCGACTGCCGATCACAGGAGGAGATGGAGCTCGCTACGGCTGTACCTCTGCGGCGAGGAGATGAATAACGCGGCCGCAGCGGAGGACGACGACGACGACGTCGACGGCGAGACGGTGTCCGTCAAGAGCTTCGAGACCTGCTGCGTGATGCCGCCGCCACCGGAGGAGACTGCGCACGTCGTCGTCGTCCCGGTGGTGGCTCATCATCATCGCCGACGAGACGATTACGATGCCGGCGTGGACAACGACGACGACCGTCGGCGGACAACGACGACGACAACCGGGTCCCTGGTGATGGCGAGCAGAGTCATGGCCACGTCATCGTCGTGCCGGCCAGAGACAGGGACAAAGAAGAGGGAGCGGCAATGCTGATCCAGTCTGCGTTCAGAAGCTTCATGGTGTGGTGCAGTGTGAATTTCTAGCTAGTTTCTCAAACTAAACTAATTCAGGTTGCTAGAAAAATTAAGAAACCAAACTAAACTAAACTAATTTGCAGGCAAGGAGGCAGCTGCAGGAGCTGAGGACGCGCCATGAGCAAGAACAGATGGGCGGCACCGGCGCCCAAGAAGAGCAGGAGCCCACCACCGGCACCGGTGCGTCCGTTGCGACGTCGGTGCTGGTCCAGGTAAGCGAGTCGCTGAGCAACCTCCGGCTAATGAGCGAGGACAGCGCGTCGGTGCAGCAGCATCAGCAGCGGTCGAGCCAGCAGAGGTCGACGTCGCGCCCGCCGGCATCGGCACCGGCGCCAGCGTTCCGAGTGAAGGAGGAGTGGGACGACAGCACGGTGAGCTCCAACGTGTCGAGGATGCGGATGCAGAGCAGGATCGAGGCGACGACGCGGCGGGAGCGAGCGCTCGCCTACGCCTTCTCGCAGCAGCTCCGGAGCTGCAGCGGCGGCGGCGGGGGGGGGAGGGAGTAAGAAGCGGTCGGCGCGGGCGGAGCAGGGGAGTTCAACGTGGGGTGGAGCTGGCTGGAGCGGTGGATGGCGACGCGGCAGGCGGAGCCCGCGGCGGCCGACGACTGCATGAGCCGCAACGCGGACACGGGCTCGGTGGCGGGGATGCACAGGCGGGTGGTGGTGCTCAGGAGGCGGAACATCATCAACGACCTCGCCGGCGAGGAGAAGGAAAGCTGCGGCTCCAACGACGTCGTCTCGGTCGTCAGCTTCGACGGCTCCTCCAGCCTCGGTGGTGGTGCCCGGAGCGGGCTCAGCGGCTGCCATAAGCCGCCGGGCAGCAGCAAGAGCCGGCTCAAGGGCGGCCGGAACTTGCCGCGCCGGAAGCAGGTGGCGGCGTCGGAACACCGGTTCCAAGC
The DNA here is from genome assembly GCA_015847255.1 of Hyparrhenia diplandra. Taxonomy (NCBI): domain Eukaryota; kingdom Viridiplantae; phylum Streptophyta; class Magnoliopsida; order Poales; family Poaceae; genus Hyparrhenia; species Hyparrhenia diplandra. Next base: position 138,069 of record JADLZK010002010.1, on the reverse strand, counting down.
AAGATCACACAAGGTAACTGATGACACAACGTAGTTTCAATTGCCGATGATTTGAGCGATGATCTCTATCTCGACGCACAGGTGAGCAAGAAGGGGCACCAGCGAGTGGAGCAGGAGCCGCACAGGGACCGACTCGACGCCGGCGGCTTCGACGACGCTTACCAACCTCCCACGGATTACTGAGACGAACACGGAGCCTTGCGTTGCGTCGACCTGTTCTGTACATACTGCCGATGATTTGTTTGGGTTTGCAGCAGTCTGAAAGACTGTCAGGTTCCTACTGTACCAGTGATGACTGATAATAACTGATGATGTGATGTATCATATCCAGCTCCGTTTGTTTTCCATTACCACCTAGTAGAGTACGTACACCCGATCTATTGAACCACCGTTCCACCAATAATCCGGCTGCAAAGGTACTGTAACTCTGACTGACTACTGGTATAATATCTAAACAAACACTGCCACAACAGTTTAGTTACTGGACGCCTGTGAGGCCGCATCCTCCTTGGCAAGGGCGACATAGTTCACCGGGGCCACGGGCCTGCTCCTCCCATCCCGGCTCGCGGTCCTGCCGCCACCGCCGCTCTGGAGTGCCGACAGCCTGCGAACTGGCGTGCCATTGGCAGCACCACCGACACCGCTGATCCGAGCGCCAGCCACCTTCCTTGAGGACGACTGGGGCCGTGCGGGGCTCGGCTTTGACCCGAACAGCTTCTCCTGTTCAGCGGCCAGCTGATCATTCATCTTTTTCTGGTCCTGATGAAAGGTATATAATAAAGTGATTAGATAGTGGCTCATGGACCAGTCACAGGAAACAGTGGGGCTTGCACACGGAGAATTTATATACCCTCATTCTTCGCTTCTCTTCTTCCTTCTCCTGCCTCAGGATTTTGTATTCATCCAGCATTGCAAGAAGGGGAACGCCGTCGTAGGTGAATGCTGTGCCATGCTCTTGTTCCCATGCCCGGGTCTTTGCAACCAGTGTGTCAACAATTGCTAGCGTGACAAAAACAACAAAGGTATTCAATCAAAAAGTTAGCTCGAGCAATGAATAACATTATCTTTACGAAATTGCAATGCCATGTGAGCATTAAGCAGGCATAAACAGCAGGGTAAAGTACATCCTGTAGATGTTCAGAACATACCTGGAATTTTATTGACCAAAACACGGGCCTTTTCTGCACGTTTCAGATTCAGATGTGCACCCCGAGTTGCACTGTACCTGTTATCATCCTGCAATTAATTAAGAAAGCATTGCAATAAGCACAGGAGCCAAAGTGGGGCCTAGCATCTTCCATGAGACACAAATCACAAAAATGAATAAGCATAAGTAGCAGAATCAATTTTAAATACCCGGCTATAGTCTTCAAGCCAGCTCTCTGCTTCACATGCTGACATCCACCTATCAACCCTCTCCAGTATGTCTTTTCTGCTTAAGGACTCCTGATTTGCTTTCAGTATCTGGTTCTCCATATCAGCCAGTAGTTCTGAAGGCTCAAAACTACTGGACTCAATAATAGACATTATTCTACCTCTTGCAGCACTAGAATCTATTGCGACATGAGCCCGGGCATATATATCTTCAAGTTCAGCCTGTTTCTTGAATGCAATATCCTTCATCCTACTAGCTTTTAGCTGGTCAAGCCTTTCAACCTCGAGTTCAGCCTTGAAAGTGTAAGGATAGTTATTAACACACAGACAACAGAATGCTATTTAACAAGACCAATGAACACTCTGAAAAGAAACCAGTTTCTAACCTGCTGAATTACATCAAGAGCCAGGGCTCCTGGAACTGTCACATCATCCAATGTTAAGGACATATTGCATGAGACATGATGAAAAGGTTGCCGTTCCTCCACAGGAGCATCCATTAAGTTCCAAAGATCAGATAGCTGCGAAGCTAGGGCTTGAATCTGAGAAAGCATATTGATACTGATAAGCAGAGATAGCATCCAGAACTCAAACATATCTCAGACTCAAAAGGGATGCATAATAAAGATCAAGAAGCTCATTGCACATATTTACCTTTGCAAACCTCTTTGATTTTTTCTTCTTCAAGTACAATCACCATTTTAGACAGCTTGGATATTGTTTCGTCACTGATGGTCTTGGATTGAACACCAACAGAGTCATCAAGACTTGGATGAACTTTAGTAACAGTGCCCACAAAATCCATGCCAAGTACAGAACAGAGATCGTGCACTGAACTCACAGATTCAAAAATCTTGTGGAGTCTAGTACTCTGCAATGGAGACAAGTATTAGGAGGTACCATTCACGTCAGTTCATTTTTAGAAGCCCAAAAAGATAAAAAATAAGATGATCATCAGCTATATCATCAAATGCATATTGTCTGTTTGAAATAGTGTTATGCCCAACCTTTTCCTTTTGCAGGGCTTGTAGTTCAGAAAGATATTCATTTAATTTCCTCACTGAAAGATCATCCTCATTAACATGGGGTGTTTCCAAGTGTTCACCAACATTTAGATTCCCAGCAATTTCATCACGAAGCATCTGAATCTGAAGTTGAACATCACCAAACTCTTTCACCCTGCTCTCTCTTTTCCTGCAGAGTATTTCTAAAGATGGTGATATAGCTGCTAGTTGCTCCTTGATTGTACCAGATGTATTGTCAGGCTGCAAAAAATTGGAGCAAAGAGACATGGGCCCTGTATTAGGAGAATGACATCACAATTGAACATATAGTATACCAAAACAAAAAAGAAACATAAGCAAAAATCTATCAACTGGGTAAATACCTTAATACTGATGAAATAGGTAATCAGGGGCCAGTATAAATGGATAACAAACTTAAATCTACACCATACTATATTTCAGTAGCAATAAATGAATAAATTACACATTGCAGTCTACTATGTCCCAAAACTTGTTCTACAAGTTCTAGTATTATGTGTTAAAGAAAATGTTAACTGCATTCAGAAATACATTTTCTCATATACTTACAATGCCAGAAATAGATGACTCTCCTAACGCCGAAAGGAGTCTAGTCAGCTCTGATTTGGAGTTGGCAAGCTGTTGGAGGAGATGTGACCTGGAGCTAGAAGCCTGATCAACCTTTCTCTTGTAAACATCTAAGCACTCCTGCTCTAGCTGAAGTAACATCTTGTCACGATCGTCATCACTTTCACCAACCTCATCCCATATCAGCTGAAATAACACATATCAATCATTTTTTTGAAGCCTATACCCTTTCTTGTAGAAATGTTATCTTAACTCTTAATATAAATAATGGGTTAGAATGGTTTCATGTTGCCACTGTTCCAAGCCACAGCTCTTACCAAGAATAAACAGAAGGAAAAATTGCTTGAATATGAAATATTCCAAAACTAGCAAAGCACCTGAAGTTGCTGCAGCAAAGACCCACATGTCGTTTCACCTAACAATGGATCATTGTGACCTGCCACTCCCATTTTCGTTCAGCAGTCTGCATAAACAAAGATAACAATTATGTACATTTGCAATTATTTAGGGTGAATCTAAGTGTGGATATCATGGCTCATGACATGTACTTTTCGCAGCATACAAGGCAGAAAAGCTACACAACAAGCAGATCCATTTCGTGATACGGAGTTTGAAACTGTAATATTTATTATTATAATAGACAGTATGGTGCATTTATTTGGAACATTAAACTCAGAATGGGCTGAATACATTCCTAGTTTTTTATACAGTAAACACTATTACCTACTCAGTACTGCTTCAGCATGATTTATTGAATTGAAGTGGCAATTGTTTATTCAGGGTGGTGAGGCACTGCCTTAAAGATTTAGCATGCAACCTTAAAAACTTAGGCAGCTAGTTTAAACCCAAAAAAAAAAAAAGTATATCAATAAACATAATTAGCAATACTGTACAATGGACAGGACACCCCCAAAAACACAACAATGCATCACAGCTTTATAATTAGTCAATACATCTGACAGACATAGAATGAGTAAATCGACATACAGATGTCAACACCTACTAAATACTCTGCTTTGTCGCTTTCGCCTATAAGCGACAGAAAAGAATAAAAACATACAACAAGCTCACATTCTGTTCTGCTGAATCATCATTTGACATCCTGGTAGGATGCTGGCGACATTCACTGAACCTGCCCTCCTAAGGGGGGAAAGAAAGGAAACAAAACGCTTGCCTTGTGGTACTACGTGTGTATTACTCCAATAACTTAACTACGAATGTTATGATTAATGTTCAAGCACAAGCATCCACAAATTATTTACATCGAGCAACAAGATTCACGGTAAGAACTAACAACAGCTTGGTTTATAGCCAATATGATAACATCTTAGGCGCAAAGAAATGGCCCCTGTTGGGCACCAAATTTTACACCAGATATAGCACCTTCCCGACAGTACAGCCCCCCAAATTTGAGAAACGTTGTGGGCAATCTCGAAAAAAGAACACAAAAAACTACAGAATTGCAGTGTACTGGCAGTTACAAAGATATCTTTACAGTTTATCAAAAATCTTGGACCAAAGAACCACCCTTGGCACCTAATAAACAAACAAAAGGGAAGTTCCAATCCAACCATCGGTCTAAATTTTGCAAACCCTCAATCAGACGCGCGACAAACCGACCGAAAATCTCAGGCACTTACCAACCGCGCCGCACGGGACAAGCCCACAAACGCCTGAAACCAACCCCAAAACCCTATCAAACCGGACGGAAATCCGTCGTAAAACCCGTACATAGAACAAAATCCTAAAAATGCGAAATGCAAGAACCCGCCCTGCCCTAAATGAGCAGAGGGAGACCTCCTCCTCCTCCTGCTCGCACTCTGCAGGAACACCCCAGAGCCCGCATTTCGCCACGAGTGCCCCAAGAACGCGCCAAGAAACTAGATGAGCACCGCAAGAAGAAGGGGGAATGGCCACGCGGAGGCCTTCCTCACCTTACGGGCCGCCGGTGCCCGGGGCTAGGGTTCTTGCCTCCTCGTCCTCCCGTTGGGCCTCGAGCCCTCGCGAGCGGATTCTCCGGCACGGAGCGGGCGGGCGTCGCGGTGCCTGACTCCGTGTCTTGCTTGTGCAGCGACTGCGAGTGCGGAGTGCCAGCAACCAGCGGCGGTGACGGCCGCCGATAGGTGGAAGGGGGTGGAGCGGGGTGGAGCGGAGTCAGAGGAAGAGGGTGACAGGGAACGGCGAAAAGAGCGGTGTGTGAATGTGAGATGAAAAGGAGGCGTCGAAATTGTTGTGGGACCAGTAATAACAGCCCAGCAAATGACAGGCTGGGCCGGGCCGGGCTGGCTCAGGACATTTGTTTCGGGCTGGGCTGCCAGGGAAGACAAGAATTTAAAGAATTTCCTAATATATAACAGCTAGGAGCATCACCGTGAAAGGGCCATGAGCGCATGAGTTAATGTTTTTTTATCTTGCCAAAAAAAAAAAAAAAAAGATTTAATGTTTATTATGTTTTCAGTGGTAAAATGATGTTTTATTGAGAGCGAGAACGTCTCCAAGAGGTGCTAAATTAGCCATTGGATCCAAACAGCTTAACAGTTATTTTATCGGAGGGTTATTTCCTTAGGCTAAAAATACCTCTCAAAATAACCCTTGGCTAGTTCTCCAAACAGGGCCGTCTTCGATCTGAGAATTTGCCGGTCCAAGTATTCGAAGTTTGCCCCCATGTTAAATCTATCTTAGGAGCCGCAAGAGCCACATATCATTGTTCTTCACTTGGCTCCAAGTTCATTTCGTGAAGAAAGAAAAAATAACTCCTCTCTCTGAACGATGCTGATACAATTAGTATCAAGAAGAGGTACCAAACACACACTTTGCATTTAATGCTTAACCAAATCAGAGTACCCGTTGCCGAGGATGTATAGCCACATTGCCTTTCGGTGCAGCGTGAGGAAAGGTGCCTTTTGTACTGCTGCTCATGTTGTCGGCAAGATTGGGCCAGCACGGCAGCACATGTACTATAATGTATTTACATGCTTCTCGTACTCAGATATATAAGATGATGGAAACTATTTAAAAAAAAATAGGTTGGATCTTTGAAAAATCATAGTAAATCACAGAAAAAAATCATAAAATGAAAACTCCAATTTTGTTGGACTTCACATGATTAGATCTACACACAGTGAATATATAATATGATATACTTTAATATAAAGATTTTGCTACGAAACTTTTGTTTTTTTCTTTTTTATTTATTTGGTTGAATCTTTGAAAAATCATAGTAAATCACAAAAAAAAAATCATAAAATAGAAAATCCAGGTTTGTTAGACTCCACATGAGTAGATCTACACACACGGAATATATAATATGGTATGATTTAGTCCAAAAAATAATTATAGAAGTTGCAGCTACGAATTATTTCAATAAATTACACAAAAGTATAGATCTAAAGCTACAATAAAAATTTTGTAATTGAAGCATACCATATTATATATTCACTTGTGTCTACATGCACATGTGGAGTATAAAAAAAATAGATTTTTTCTATAAAAATTGGACTTTTCATTTTATGATTTTTCTGTGATTTACTATGATTTTTCAAAGATTCAACCAAAAAAAAATTAAAAAGGAAAAGGCAAACCGCTATTATCAGTAGCAATACCGCCCTCAAAACCGCTCGAGGGAGTTAATTTGTATGGTTTGAAAAGTTGAGGGAGGTGATTTGTCCGGTTTTAGCGTTGAGGGAGGAAAAGTGAACTTTCGTGATAGTTGGGGGAGGGAATTCAGACTTTTTCCAATATATAAATAACAGCTAGGAGCATCACCGTAAAAGGGCCATGAGCGAATACTGCATGATTTAATAGTTTTTATGTTTTGCTCAAAAAAAAAAAATAGTTTTTATGTTTTCAGTGGTACATGATGATGTTTTTATCAAGAGCAAGACGTCTACCTAGGAAATAACCATCATAAGTGGTGGATTATAGGAGGAGCAACTATTAAAAAATTTCTTCAAATACAAGGTGGAATCTTGGGTACACAAGAGATCTCACCAAGCATAGGAGGTGTCTGCCCCCCCCCCCACCCCCCCCCCTGTCTATATTGATTTCGTCGATCTCAACTCGAGAATTTGCCTGTCCGGTATTCGAAGGTGCTCATGGGCGTAGAATTTTGTGTGCATGTGTCTGTGTTATATTGTGTATAATTGGAAAAAAAACTAGGAGCATCTTCGAGAGTTTCAAAAGCTCAATATATACCAGTCTGGATTCTTTTTTAGCAAGATTGAAGTTGGTGCAAAGATAATTTAATTTAATAATTATGCAGATTTGATGAAAAAGCTTACTTAGTTTTTGAGTTGATTTGTGTTATAAATAATTAAACAAGTTGTGTACTCTAATTCTCCTTTTAAAATGTATATTAACGATTCCTCTAATTAAAAGGTAACATCTTGATCACTATTTGCAGACTATAATATTTATTGATATATTTGTGTTTTTGTCATTGTTTAGCTAAACTTTATAGTCAAGTTTGCCCTCATCTTAAATTACTAGTAGTGTCCATATCATGTCTTCGTTTGGCTCCATGTTTACGTCGTGAAGAGAGAGAAATAGCTCATCTGAACACTGCTGATACAATTAGTGTCATAGGCTGGAGCTGCAAAAAGGCGTACCAAATGCACTCTTGTACAAGTTCGAAGCACCGCTGTGGCGCTGTTCATTTGACGCTTAACCAAGTCCAAATACGCTGTTGCCAAGGATGTATGCTTCTCGTACACAGATATATAAGATGATGAAAACTATTTAAAAGGTTTTAAATTTGTCCCGTTCTTCTTTTTCACACAAAGTGTACCATCTTACGGTCACGATGTACTTACTAATCTTCGGCCTGTATTTCTGTAGCACTGTCCACTGACCACTTTGGTGGATGCAGGTGACCTGGGGTTATTCATTCATAGATCATGGCCGGATCAGCAAGCTCCCGGTGCGAACCCGACGACCTTCTTGCCGATGTCGTACAGCACGCTGTACGTCTTCTGCTGGGTGTTCCCGACGATGGCCACTTCGGTGTCGTCGTCGTTGGCCGCGAACGCCAGGCACGCCTGCGACACGTCCGCCACGTACAGGATCCCCGACGCGTCCACGTCCAGGCACGCGCCGCCCTGGAACACGAGCGACACCGCGGGCAGCACGATGCTCCCGCCCTCGTACCCCGTCAGGTCGTAGCAGGTGTCCAGGATCGAGAAGGCCGGCGCCGTCTTGTACCCCAGCCCGTCCATGCCCTTGGCGAACGCCGACCGCAGCGGCTCGTACGCCGACGGCGGGAGACGCGTGATCACCGTGCCGGAGTCCACCAGCGCGCCGGCGTCGGAGAAGACGGAGCCCGGGATGGACAGCAGGTGCCCGCCCACCTTGATCCCCGTCAACCCCACGTAGTAGAACGTCGGCCCGTTGTCCACCAGCATCGGCGTCAACCGCGCGTTCGCCGCCGGCGCGCCCGGACCGAAGTCCAGGAACCCCGTCTCCGACGACGTCGCCGGGATGCAGTACGCGAACACGCCTCGGTACTTGTCGTACGCCTGCACCGGCAGCGATGTGCTGCCGCGGCCGAGGCCCATGAGCCCTGCAGATTTGCCGAACAGGCCGCGGTTCTTCTCGCCGCACCCGAACCGGAAGTCCTTGACGGTGTCGTAGCCCCCCAGGGTGAGCGTGTCCTGGGCGTAGAAGCCGACGGTGTAGGAGCCGTCGCCGTACTGGACGGCGTACAGGCAGTGGCCGCCGGAGCAGCCGCTGGTGTAGAGGTCGGAGCAGTAGGACGACGTGCAGGAGATGTTGGCGTACGTGGCCGACTTGGTCGGGGTGAAGAGTGGCTCCTTCTGCTTGTAGCAGTAGGCCACGCATGGCTGGCACTGCACCCACGTCGTGTCGCTGCCGGTGTCGAACACCACCGTGAACCGCTCCGCCGGCGTGCCCAGGCGGATGGGCACCACGTAGTTGCCCGTGCCCAGCGCTTTTCCGGACGTCGCCGGCAGGTTCGTGGACGACGTGGCCGAGGACGACAGCGACGACGACGACGACGACGACGGCGTCCCTGGTCGGAGCTCCACTGGTGCGCTGTGCTTCCGTGTCACCCGCCCGGTGGTCTCGGACACGCGGCGGTGGATGTACTCGACGCGGCGCTGGTCCGCGACGAGGACCTCCGTATGGGACGGCGCCGCCTTGCCGCGCTTGTCGGCCAGCGGCGAGCACGGGCCGTGCTGGTGCACGATGGGCATCCTCGTGGCGCCACGTTTTTGCTCTGGATTTTCAGACAGATGTTCGGTTCAATTTGGGATGATGATTAGAAACAAGTTCAGAACTTTCACTTTGCAACTACAGATTGATTTAGAAACCATACTCGTCTCGAAAATTTTAAATCTTTGATTGAGTGAACAGTTTAGAAAACTTTGCGATTTATTCAGTGGAAAATTTCGGTTTTGTTGGAGAGAAACAGTAGTAAAGGAAACACAACAAGCACATCATTTTCAGACATGAAAGGTGTTTTTGTGTGTAGTGGCTGGTAGTATCATTTCTCTGTATGGGCTTAGCAGTTGCTTTAGCTTCTAGCTGGCCATTTCGACAAAGACACACAATACTCTGTTTTTTTTTATAGGAATCTAACAGGCAATACTCTGTTACGGCACAAGGTCAGTGAACCTTAAAGTTCCTGCCCGTAGACTGTAGAGAGGACTCCCTATTACATCACCATCCAACCAGTATGTAGAATGGTCAAAACAGAATGCTCTTACTCCTACCTAGAAACTTTTTTTTCAGACAAAAGGGATTAGGAAAAACATACTCTCTTATTTGAGTGTAGATATTTGAGGATCATATAAGAGCTGAATAGATAAGCTACACGGATAGCTCCTGATTCTTGATGCTCGATTGCCAGCTGAGCTAAGTTGCATTGGAGAACAATATAATCACAAGTTTGATGGACAGACTTCTTCTAGTTCAGGTCCTTTACTACTTCCAGTTATTATGCTACTGAACTCTCTGTCCTTTTTTTTTTTGTTGAGAAAACTGAATTCAGATTTCAACTACGCATCTTTGTAACCAAATTCATGATTTATTACATAGAACTGACACAAAACTGTATTGTACTAACTAAAATACGAACCAAAATAAAAGAAACTATTGATGTGAATGGAAACAAGACATACTCCATGCATGGCGCAATCACTGATGACTGGTGAGCAAACTAACCTTGTGGCGTGGGGCAAGACGACGCGGCTGCTGCTGAAGGCAGCAGGGACTCCACGTCCAGCTTCACAAGCACAAGGGAGGCGGCGCCCTCTGCACCACGAGCACCCGCGGCAGCAAGCAGCAGCAGGAGCAGCAGCCAGCCGCCATGGCAGCACGGCGCAGCCATGGCCAGAGCTGCAAGTGGTTGTGAGTGTTGAGTGGAGCTGACCGGCTCGGCGAGCTGCACCTCTGTCACGTCCAGTTATCGCCTGCGTATTTATATAGGCTTCAGCCTTGAGAGATGATTCCATTCGTGTAGTGCAGCGTGGTAGCTGGTTGGTCTATTTTGGAATTTGGAGTGCTCCTGCTGGCTGCTGCAGTGTCCTCCTCCTTCACTTTCACTCAGGGCTGCCGGCTTGTGCAGGGCATATCGATCGATTGGTTTTTCGAAGGCAGATTAGTACAACTTCTTTTTATTTCCAAAGTAAGACAGATACAGTAGAACAGAAACAAATTGATCGGCAGGCCTGTATCTATGTGTTTTCAGTGTGCTGCTATCAGCTCATTCCCTGATCCGGCCGGCTGAGCAGGGTGAGAGAAGAGGCGGTTCAGGTATCTGTATCTCCATTTTGTTTCGATCAGGTGGCAGCCGTGGACTCGTTGTCTCTGAAAGCTTTATTCAGTCTGTAATCCTTGGCAGATATGACGTTCTGCATGCGTTTGTGGTAACTGCACAGATCGAGGAATACAAGCACTGCAACCCTGGGTGTGTTTGGTTCCCAAGTTTTCTCCAAAATTCCCAAAATTATCATCACATCGCATTAAATGGCACAATGAAATGAAACAAAAAAATAATTGAAAGATAATTCAGGTTTCTTTTAAGCCTGGTTACACTCCATGCACAAACGAAAAAAATTCAATGCTTTTTCAAAAACCGTGCAATTTTTAGAGATCTAAACACACCCGAAGAAACTAACAAAACAGGTTATAGATGGCCAACGAAAAAAAATGTTTGTGTTTTAAATTTAAATTTAAAATGTCCACTTGGCCATGCATTTCATATCTTTCGAACCACTGACTGATGCTTAATTCTCCCATCACCTCGCTCTTTTTGAATGCAAACACGGCAAGTTGATTAAGCGTGCACATTAGCACGTACACTTCACTGTCCTTGCACGTCCCTTTCGCGCAAGGACCTGCCGCGTCGTCATTTGGATAGGATAGACAGCACAAAGAACGAACTTGATGATGAGGTACATACATTATTTCTTCTTTTTTTTTTTTTTTTTTGTGCAGGCATTATTTCGGCCCAAGCATGCATTTTGGAGCGAGCCTTATCCTGAAGCAGAAGTTTCATACTGGATAGTCCAATTCAATTTCCGTCCCTGCGTTCCAGCAAAAAGGTTGTGTAATTGTCGAGTAATGCTGTATTTAGGTTTCATACTGAACTTGTGCTGCAAGTGCGTGGATAAGCTGTAGAATTGTCGGTTGTTTAGTTTAGTTGTGTTCCCTGATTCTCCAGTCGTGATCTTTGATTCTCCGATGAAGTGATTCTCTGAAAGTAATTATATTTGATTCTTTACTATAAACTCTGAAAATCAGGATAGAAAATCACTTCACTGAATCAGGAGAAGCTACTTTTTTCAGCTCTCAGCCTCTTATTTCATTTCATAGAAACACTTCACAAAATCAACAGAGAACCACTTCTTGCTGAAAAATATGTTTGGCTACCAGGAAGTGATTTTCCCTAAGAATCCGCTCCACAAAGCGCTCCCAAACGCACCATTACACGCCTCACTCTTAATTCTCTGCCTAATAAGTAATAATCCAAAAACAATAAACAAGGAGAATCGGAGTAAGTAAGAGCGTGATATTATTCATGTTAAGTTTAGGGAAAAGCTATAGAACACTGTCAGTTGTTAGTTTAGTTGTGGAGGGGTCCTTCTCTGGTTTGGGCTACACGCATTGCCTTCTTTCCCGAATCTGTAGCATCTTGTAAATACGGGAGCGCACCCATGCATGAGGCCACGAGAAGCGCAATGATAAAATTGTTGATTTGCATGATTGAATTTAATGCACAGAGAAGATATGATCCTGTTTACATTCATTAGCCACTAATAGTTAGCTAGCTAATATAAAATAGCTCATAATTGATATTAGCTAACTATTTATTTCTATTAGCTAGCTGGTTTGACCTAACTAGTGAGATAATTGTTAGTTGGATATTAGCTAACAAAGTTGAATCAGTTTAGATCCAAACAAGCTAACTCCAAGCAAGTAGCAACTGACTATTAGTTCTGTGAATCAAAAAGATCTAAGAGTATATTGTGAATTTACCCAACAACAAAAAAAAATGACAAGAGCGAGAATGAGATGAGATATGTCCAGAGAGGCAAAGATATATTGTAAAAAAGTACTCCTCCATTTCAAAATACAAGTATTTGATCGTTTAAAAACTTATGTGTACTAAAAGCCTGTTTGGTTCTGTCTAGTGTGTCTAAGGATTTTTTTTAATTACATACTCTCAACATGCACGCACACTCACCCCTATGAACACACGAAAAACTGAGATGGCAAATCTTGAACTTCATGAAGTTACCACAGACGTCTCGTTGTCGACGGGGAACATCGCCTACCACTTAATGCATAACGCCAGAAAATTCTGGAATAAATCCAGAATAAAGTGTCGCACCCAGGATTTAAATCCTGGTGGGAGCCCCTCAACCAATGGCCAAATGTAATTAAAAAAAGTCTCATCCTATTTGGTTTGCTAGGAATTTTTAGAGATTTTTTTAAGTCCAAAGATTCCAAACACAAAAATCCCTGGAACCAAACACCCCTAAGTGTATAATAAATAAATAAATAAATTTATAATGATTTGGAATAGAGAGGGAATAGAAATATGTGGTGGGTAGTGGTACGGTGGAATACGTGCAACCAAAGGCGACAAGACAACAGAAGCGTCGACGTCTCTACGATTACGACCAGGGTTGCTGACGTGGCAACAATGCCAACAAGCAATGGCATGTTCAGCGCGCGGAGCTTTCAGCCAGCTAGGTAAGTCAAAACTATGTGCGCGACTCGGTACGCCCAAGTCTTGCACAATGGAGCACACATGTGTAGCTACTACGACTACGCCGTAATGTTCTTAATTAAGCTTCTAGCTAGGTCAGCTCCCGATGAAAAGGCATGTGCAGCTATGACGACCACACTAAAGGATACATCATGCATGCACTTATCTTCCGTATAGACTAGCAGATTATAAGACTTTGTTTGGTCCTAAAGAGCTAATATTAGAGCTAAATTTAACTGGTAATAATTAGCTCAGTTATATCCAAATGGAATTAACTAGCTAATAGTTCGTTAATAATATTAGTTATGAGCTATTAGCTACCTATAATTGGTACTATTACCATATCAAGAATACAAGACACCGGAACTGGAATTCCAATGGATCTTCTTTTGTGTTGGAACTTAGCATGACAGCTATTCCAAAATTTAGGTAATCGTGGAGAGTTCGAAGCCCTCGATCAGGCCTCAGTGGCCATTATACTAGGAGCAACTCTCAGTGGCCATTATACGACAGTGGCCACCGGTGGTGGCATGGCATGGTGGTGGTGCCGGGCGGCCTGTTGCGCCACTACAAACGGACGGGACCGATCGATCAGTTCAATACTGATTTAGCCCGGGTCGTGTGCCTTTGGACTCTTGGGAGGAAAAACCCTATTCAATTCAATACTATATTTGCTGCCGATTGTCTGGCACAAGTCCAAACATTTGGCCGTCAGTTGCATGACGCCGGGAAGCATTACGTGATGCATATAGAGCCAGAGCCGCCCAGCCCCACCACTTCGTTATCGAGTGGTGGTTGGTTAATTACTTGCCTTCCTTTGTTTGTCAGAAAGTGGCTGAGCTTTCTCCCACACGAGACGTGACAACAATTTCCGAATATATTTTTGAAAAATTATTTTAACAAAGGAAAGTATATTTAAAATATTTCTCTATTCCAAATTATAAGATGTTTTGGCATTGTTTTTGCAACGTATCTAAACATCATATATAGATATATGCTATGTATCTAAAAAGTCAAAATGTTTTAGAATTGTAAAATAGAGTGTATATAAAAGTGTTAATGTTTATAATGTTTAATAAGTTCCATTCTATGTTTTTATCATATTTGAAGAATATTGATACTATTCTCTATAGTATTGAAATATGTTTTTATCATATTTGAAGAATATTGATACTATTCTCTATAAATCTACCGAGCTTACAAAATTCGACTCGTTTTTAGTATAATAAAGAGAGTATGTGTATGTATATTTTATTATCATGTGTGGCTCTAAGGTCGAGCAATATATATAGGAGTTGAGTTAGGATTTGAGCATATGCCAAAAAAAAAAAAAAAAAATATTCTTAGCTAGATGCATTTTTTTTTTTTTTGTAGCTTTGCACGTGCTTTATTAAGTGGAAACAGGAAGCGTTACAAACACCCGAGATTACGGTGAGTAGTTGTTTCCATCTCGAGAGGGCACACAAGCACAAGTCACCACCAAGTGGCGGATAAGCAAGGTCGTTGTTTCCATCTCGAGAGGGCACACAAGCACAAGTCACCACCAAGTGGCGGATAAGCAAGGTCGTACTAGCTAAGTAACTGATGTCATGCATATATATAGGAATACGTGATATAATCCTCTCAATAGACATAAGCATTCTGTACATTCATAACTTGGATAGTAATAAACATGATTAAATATAAAACAAGCTTGTAGAAGCATTCCTAAGTGGTACAATGGGTCATAGTGGGTTGACTTATATTCCTAAGTGGGGTCATAGTGGGCTGGTTGAGGCTTAGGATGTGTTTGATAGAGCACCAACTTTAGTCGAAATAACTTGCACTATAGTTTTTCTAGTGAAACCACTCTTACTCACTCTAACTTCTCTAGTTAGAAAAATATTTGGTACAACTTTTCATAGTCGATGAAAAGAATGAAATATCAAAAAAAAAAAAAACTTCTCATTCTTTTCTTCCTTTCTTATTTCTCATCTCTTCACTCTCCACATTAACCAATGTCTCCTCCAAGGTCAGTGTGCGAAGGCTTCCTGGCGGTTACGTTGTCCATGCCAGTGATGCCTATGAGGCGGGCGAGATCCTTGCCGGCCTTGCGCCGTAACCTAAGCTGTCACGACGATGGATGTTCACTAGGATCTCATCCATGTAAGTTATCATGCACGTCAGTCAGATGGAGAAAGGTGTTAGAGTGAGGGTCGTTGACACCACTGCATATGGAATCTCCCTTTGCCTAAGCTAGCTCAAGCGCCTCTCCCTTTGGGGGCAAATTTTCCCTAGGCCTGCAGATTTGAAGACAAAGTGGACTCTGTTTCCACAACTTTTCCTTCTCTTAGCATGATTTAGTTGGTAGAAGTGCAAAACCTGTTAGTGAAGTGCAACCAACACACCCTTACTGTAACCCGACCTTAGAAAGGTTGAAGTGTGGTATATATTTTTTTTACTCATGAGGGGTCATCTTGCTTAATAGCATGTGATTAGTCGAGAAGGGGGGAAACTTTTGTGCAGGGGCGGACCCCCTAGCTTCGCTAATGTTTAGATGAGCTCATGTGAAACATTGTCTCTCTCGTGTTAAGGTACTTCGTAAGAACCGTTCAAGGGTGTTTTGTAGGAGTGTGTGTGTGGTAGTGTGGGATTGGGGGCAATCTATGACATGATGAAGGGGTTTTCACAAAGTTGGCTACTAGTGGCTTGAGTTTATGTGTGAGAATGTTGTAGTGGCCCTTATCACATCGTAAGAAGCTTGTGCATATGAAAAGGACCAGAAGGCCAATTAGGCACTCCATGTCGTCGATGTCATGAGGGCAAGGATGAGGGCATGCTTCACCGACAATACTTCAATGTTAACAAAAGGCGGTACAAAGTTGATGGTTCAACCTTCCTATCCGAGAGAGAGAGAGAGAGAGAGAGAGAGAGAGAGAGAGAGAGAAGCAATATAATTAGAATGCAAGTAGATACCCACTGGTGTGTTTTTTGGTTAGCTAAGTGATTATAACCAAATTTCATTCTAAGTTCACTCCTCTCCCAACTCAAATTATGTGAAATGAAATTTTGGTTTATTTGAACAAGTTTTTTGGTTGACCCAATGTACAACGGAGGATCAAACATCAACAACATATTAGCTTTCTACGACACCTTCAAGGACAAAGGAGGAAGATGATGACCATTGCACCTGGTAGAGGCGGAGTCAGTAACCACCTAATAAGCTGAATGCTCCGTTGCAATGTACAAGTATGTTTGCTTTCTCTATCGAGGGGAACATTTGTTTTTTGAGTGGATTTCGAGAGGAACGAATATGTTTGCTTCTTTTTTTTTTTTTATTATAAGGGGAAACCATTATGCTTGCTAGTTATATGAAAAAAAAAAAAGACACAGGTCAACGGACTCCCGAGCGAATTCCAACCTGCAAGCCCACTATATCCCCTCACACGAAGACCACACCTGGGCCGTGATAGCCTCCAAATCCAACCTCGCTTGGGCCTGTCGGCGCAGCGAAGGCCCATGTTGCCTCACGCGCCGCCAGCACGGGGAGGTAGCCGTTGCCATGGCATCGGGCGCCGCCGTCAGGGGAGGGGAGGAGGCCGGTGGCCGAAGCAAAGCAACTCCGCCAACCGCCCCCTACCCCCGTAGCCCCCGTACGTTCCCACTGCGTGAGCGCGGGATGGAATCCGACGGGTGGCCGCGCGCGGGAGGCAACCGGGAGGCGCGGCGGGCACGGCGATTCCTTCCTTGCCGCCGCGGCCGCTCGGCAGTCGCGTGCGCCCGCCGCTTTAACCGCCGCGGCTTTCTATTCGCTAGCCGACCAATGGTTGTGCAGGGTTGCCGCCAGCGGGAGCCAGGACGACGCGCCGGCAGCATCAGAGTTCAGAAGCCGCAGCAGTTGGAGGAAGAAGAGGAGGAGCCATGGGGAAGGAGGAGGAGGTCGCGTTCACGCCCACCTGGGTGGTGGCCATCGTATGCCTCGTCATCGTCTCCATCTCTCTCGCCGCCGAGCGCTTCCTTCACTACCTCGGCAAGGTGCGTGGTCTATCGATGCGGGCGGATGCGGCGTTTCCGCGCAGTTAGCTTGGATCTGGTTACCAAAACCCGGCGAATGTACTGATTGATTGAATAGAATAACAAGAGTTTTGGATTTCACTTGATGGGGATCAGGGCGACATGCTCCTTTCTGCCTGCCATCGATTCACAAGCTTGCGCTGCCCATATCTGGCCTCTGGTTAGCGCTTAGCAGTTCTAGCTAAATTGATGAACTTATGATGGAGACGATTGACATGCTTTAGAGGTTATTGAAATTGGGGGAGAATGTGGGATTCTGCCTAACCTGTGTGGCTGCTTTACACCTGAAGTTTCCCCTCCTTCTAAAGGGAAACTGGAGTTTGGAAGTTTGGAACCTACTCCTTCCATTCCAAATTGTAGATTGTTTTAGTTTTGTACTAAGTCAAACTTTTTTTTTAACTTTTTACCAAGTTTATAGAAAAATTGCATCAAATTAGTCTCATTAAATCCACCATGAAATAGGTCTTGATATTGCATTTATTTGGTATTGTAAATGTTAATATATTTTTTCTATAAACTTGATCAAAAGTGAAGTTTGCCTTAGTACAAAATCAAAACAACCTACATGTTGGAATGGAGGAACTAGATAACTAGCATGATAGGCTACAACTCACAGCTCATATTCGTATCTGTGGGGGTGAATTATGAAGTAGGAATTAAAATTTGTCGATTCACCCATCATGCCATTTTTCCTTTCGGCAAGGCAATTTTATTAGCATCTATTTCTGTTTATCTTCCTAACTATCATATGATTCAATAAGCTCCCCATAGTTGGCTGCTGTTTTGTCTAAAAAAAGTTGGCTGCTGTTTCGGGTTGAAGGACTCAAGTTATATTGTTTTTTTAATTAAGAAAACTCCATTGAAACGGAAATTTGAATATTCAGCGTATTTTATTTGGTGACCTCTTGCCTTTTTTTCACCTTTACTCGTGCAGTATCTGAAGCATAAGGAGCAGAAAGCACTGTTTTCAGCTCTACAGAGACTGAAAGAAGGTAGCATTCTTGGGAGAGCTTGATTGCTGTAAAAATTTATCAATATCCATAGAGCCATCACTGGATCATCTTTGTGCCTTGTCAACTGAAAAGCACTAAATAAAAGCATTGCCTGGTATATAGCACTGAGATTTTGTTTGTTGATTAGATATCTCGAACCATGTAGGAGAACTGTGTGTGATTTGATTAACAAAGAATATAATAAAGATAAAAACACAGCATAGCTGAAGGAAATAAATGCAAGTGGTTGGATATGTTTTCGTGACCAAGGGCGTGGTGCAATTTCAATTTGTGGCTTTGCACGTATTTTGTTTTTCTTTTGTCTAATGTGGTTCTATGGTTATGCTTGCAGAGCTAATGCTTCTTGGATTCATTTCTTTCGTCCTGAGTCTCTCCCAAGGCTTTATTGTTAGCATTTGCATTCCAGAAACTTCTACTGCCTTCATGCTTCCATGCAAGAGGGGCAACCACACAGTTGCAGAAGGAGCCAAAATTTGCAAGAAAAAGGTTAGGGTGTATCATATTTTCATATATTAAATGAGTCTAGCATGTTGGATCATAGGTTTTCTGTCACTTCAAACAATGTAAAGTAGTGTTATGATCTGTTTCAGGGTGATGTTCCCTTACTATCACTGGAGGCATTACATCAGCTGCACATTTTCATATTTGTACTTGGTTTAGTCCATGTTGTGTTCTGCGCTACAACAATGTTACTTGGTGGGGCCAAGGTATCTCTGTGAATATAGATTTGTGTTGCTATGATAGTGTTTGTAGGCAATAAACTTACAGTTGCTAAAATTTGGTAGATGAGAAGGTGGAAGCATTGGGAAACAGAAATTTACAGAGAAGTAGAGAAGGGTACGCCATTCACCTATCTTCTTGTTTCCTTTATTTCATAATAAAAGGTACCTTGTAGGTTCCCAAGATTTTGTTACATAAATATGCATTTTATGATAATTCCCTTGAATACATAACACAGAGCAAAAATATTGGCTCTTTCCTTCTAGCTTTGTGGTATTGAAGATACAAGTGAATATACAGGCCGTCTCTAGGAAATTAGGGCCCTGGTGCGAAATACAAAATATCGGTCCTAAAATTTGAAAATTCATATAACCAAAGCATATTTTTTGTTATTATTATACAAACCTCAATAAATAGAACAGAATATATACATCAATTCTGTAACAATGATTTAAACAAAACCAAGTAACTAATGAATGAAACAATACATGGATTCTAGATTTATAGCAAGATAATAAAATAATTAAATAAGTTTGGACCTTTGATACTTATTGGCTTTCCGAGGATTTTGCTTCTAGTTGTAGCCTTGTTCTTCTAGGCCATGGGGCTAATCATGCCGCTAATTAAGCACACTTAGTGTTTATGTAATCAACATTTGGAGGCCGGCTAAATTTTTGGCCTTGTGTGGTTGCCCCTGGTAATGCAGAACATAGCTGAGGCTAGAGTGGACCATAACCCCCCCCCACTGTTTCTTTGTTCGAGCTCTGCCACTGTCTGATCTCCATGGCCCCAACCGGCAAACGCCTCTCAATTTATCTGAAACTACACGCACCATCAGCATTGGATTGGAAAATTATGTTATGCTTGTAATCACACATGCTTTCTTTTCCTACTCTGAACTTTCTTTAGAACACTTTAACATCATCACATCCAGTTGTTCATTACCGTGTGCTCAGGCATTTGATATTTCCTCATGTCGAACAGAGATGGGCTGCCCATTTCTATCTCTCTTTCTCTTTATGCCCTTTCTTCAAATCCTGCAATGACTATGTGACTTTTATTGCTGTCTATTCTTGTTAAGTTTTCTGGTGGATGTTCTAGATTCATAATCCATGAACAAAAAGGCAGTGTTGAATGAACCCAGTGATATCTTAGAACAAGTGTCATTTCTGAATAGCTGTCAATTATAGCTGTCAATTAAGTGCCTAGTTTTTTTCACTGATCGAATCATGTTGATGCATTAAAGACTGATTACCAATCTTTTTTTCCATCTCTTGATAAAATGATTGTGTTCATTTGGACTCTCTTACTACTAGAAAGTTTTGTGTCAAAGGACTATTCTTGTTTAGGTTTTGGGTGAAGTATTACCACTTCTATATTCTTAGCTCACTGTTTGTTTTGCCATTGATAAAAATTGGTTGCAGTAAAGCAAGCAAAGAGTGAAGGACAACAGACACCATTGAGTATTGTTGTGCTACATCGGGACCACCAAGAATTTGTCCGCGAGCGGACACAGGGATTTTGGATGAGGCTCGCTGTTGTAAGCTGGATAGTAAGTCATCTGCTTAACCAATCTTATTGCCCAATTCAGTCAAGTTGAATCTATCTGCTAACATAAGGGCATAGTGTTTATCTCAAAGCATGCAGTGTGGATATTGCTTTTGACTACAATACCTATTCATTAGCATTACAAGCAGATTTACTGAAGACAGATATATGAACTTCTATTAACAGGCACTAAAATAACAGAACATGAACACATTAATCATTAGGACTTCCAACCAACAATTTGCACATAGTGCCTTTTCACTAGAAACAGGACTGTTTCCTTCTAAGATTTTGGCTACGAAAAACACTTGGCCCAAAAAGTATATAAACCATGTGCATAAAATGCATTTATATGTCATATTTGAAACTGCTCATGTTTCCAATTTCTACAATCAATCAGTGTCCTGGTGTAACATTCCTTTTTAGTCTATTGTGATGAGCTGCTTCCTGCAAGATTGTGTTCTCAAGATCACATAGTTTTGTTTTGTTTTGTTTTTTTTTTTTGTTCCATTTTGGTGAATCACACATGTATGTTTATGGTACTATGCTCTATGTTTTGGGGGTTTCTGGAGCATCGGTGTTGATCAGTTTTCGATTAGTGTGTCATTCTTGTACAATTTACAGAGAAACATTTATCCAACATGTTGCAGACTGCATTCTTGAAGCAATTTCATGATTCAGTGAGTAAATCAGATTATGAAGCACTTAGATCAGCTTTTGTCGTGGTATGATATAAACATTTTAGTTTCATTTGTACTCATTCGTTTTCGCGCATCTGTCTGTATTTCTGCTGGAGCTAATTGGGTATATGTATGTTCTTTTCATTCAGAAACACTATCCCAGGAAACCAGATTTTGATTTCCACAAATACATGATTCGCGCTGTTGAACATGAGTTTAAAAGAGTTGTTGGTATCAGGTTGGTGTATTTAGAGAAAGGTTCCATGTTTCCTTAAACATAAGTGATCTTACATGAGTTACCTGCATGCAGCTGGTACCTGTGGCTCTTTGTAATCTTCTTCCTGCTGCTGAATATAAATGGTAAATTCTACCTAGCCTATAATTTTCTTCACGTCTTAAAATTCATAGAGAAGAAGCATTCACTATATCAGTAGCTATTCTTATGGCTTCTGTTTGCACTCTGTAATTTATATGCCAACTCCTATAGTTTTGCATAACTTTGGTGATTATTGATTTGTCAGTGGGATGGTCTATTTGGTTTGTGCCTATCAACATATAGAATTATCATTGCTTTCGCATCTGCAGAGCATCATACACATCTAACTATCTGTTGTGATTCTATTTACCCCCTTTCTGTTGCTTTGCTGTCAAAATGCAGGATGGCACACATACTTCTGGTTAGCTTTCTTGCCTCTATTTGTAAGTACAATACAGTTCCTTCCGCTTTGTGTTGATTGAATTCAGATATTCGTCCTTTAATTGTTGAACTCTAACTGTCATGTCCAAGAAGTTTGACTACAAACACTTAATTTGAATGAGAGCCTTCGGCCTTTCATTTTTGAACCCTTAACTGTCATATCCAAGAAGTTTGACTACAAACACTATTTATTTGAATGAATGCGAGCCATCCCTAAATAAAGTGGTAAATTGCAGCTGTTACTTATTGTTGGCGCCAAACTAGAGCACATTATTACTCGGTTGGCTCAAGACGCAGCGGCATCATTATCCAACGATACAGCGCAAGCTCCAAAAATAAAACCATCCAAGGACCATTTCTGGTTTCACAAGCCTGAACTCGTCCTTCATTTGATTCATTTCATCCTGTTCCAGAATTCGTTCGAGATTGGGTTTTTCTTCTGGGTTCTGGTAATGTGCATCATGTCCCCTAATGTTCACTTAATTTTCCATGGATCTGACCTGCTTGGAGCTAACTATAATCACTTCATAGGTATCAGAAGGGTTCGATTCGTGCATGATGGAACGGAAGCCTTATGCCATTTCCAGACTTGTTATCGGGTCAGTGGAAGTTTGGATTGCTTGAGAAATGTACAACATTGCCCTGTCGATGGCATCACTCCTGACAGTGAATTGTGTGGTGTTTTTACAGGGTGATCATCGAAGTCATCTGCAGCTATATCACGCTGCCACTATACGCCATCGTCACCCATGTAAGCTCCAAGGACCTCTCGTGAACTTCGTTAGTGTTGATCATACATAAGCTGGATTATTTTGAGCATTGGTTCGCTATTTGTGATGATGATCCAGATGACCGGAGAGATCAAGCTGCATGGTTTTGGGTCCGACGTGCACGAGTCTGTCCATGGCTGGCTCGTCGAAAGGACCCGCCTGGCGCCCAAGGAGCGGTCGGGGGCCTTGCCCAACATGCTGATGGCGCCCGCCGTCCCGGACGAGATCGTCGTCACCGTCGACGACGACGTCGCTGTGGCTGCAACGACAGCCGCAGGCCAAGGACCATGAAATTCTAGCAAACACCACACCAGCAGGCAGGGCAGGGCAGGCTAGCCGCCGGCCGCGCCGGCCGGCCTTCCCTGCCGCTTGTGCCTAGGTGGCGTGCGCGGCGGGGTTCGTTGATGGGTCGGACGCTGCGGAAAATTCCTCGTGTCGGGAGCAGGCTGGCCGCGCGCTGTAGCTCTGATCCCCTGGTGTAACGTCAACGTCGCCTCGTGTGTTAACGGTACGGGCAGGACGGGACGCGTCGTCGCCATGCCTGGGGCTGGCCGGCCCGACCGGCAGGCGTTGTGGCATGTCATGCATGTGCGACGCTACAACGTTGGAAGTGGCACACAGCCAGCCGGTGGCCATTGCACTGCCGTGGCCCAGCCTAGCTGATGCCTGGTGCCTGCCGTGCCTTTCTGTAAAGGAATGCTGGGTGTATATAAGCCATTATCCATGGCTGAAGCTGAATCAAGCTCGCTGCGATCCATTGCAGCAGCAGGCTGGTGGAGCGGTGAGCGTCTGAAGAGAGTGATGGACGGACGGAAAGAACAGGACCATGCGTGTCTGTGCTCGCGGCCAGTATGTACTGGTAGTACGAAGCCTGGAGGCAGGCAGAACCGGAGAAGGGCGGCTAGCTTTCGGTGCGTCTGCCATTAGGTACGTGCGTGCCCTTGGACGGGCGTGTGCGCGTGCGCGTGCCAATAATTGGATGCGACGGCGACGGCGCCTGGCGGGCGTACGTACGTAGGGCAGGGCAACTAGTGAAGGAGAGGCGCGCAGCGTCTCATCGATCCAGTGGTAGGAGTATCTGAAAACGCAGCATCGACGGGATTACATCCATGCACGCACGAATGCACGCACATGCATCGTCAGGGTCTGTCATAAGGGTAGATGCATCGTGCATCGATCGATCTTGTCAGGGTGCAAATGGGCGGGCGGTAGAGACCGCGCCCTGACCTGGGCTACTATGGCTATCGGGTGTGTGTGTGTTTGGTTGTCGGACGAGTGTTGTATCCGGTATTTCAAAAAAAAACGAGGGTTTGGTGAGATTGAATGAGCGGATGAACAAAAAAAAAGTGAGACTGTTAACGGATGCAATCTGCGTAAACTGAGGCCGACGCATGGGCCGAACTATTCCTCGACTCACCAATTGATGCATGAGCATATATGAACCAAACATGCCTATATGGAATCTAGGTTTTTGCTTTTCCGGCATCATTTTTTTAAGCTTAGATGCTCACAAGACGTGCACATACTCCACCCCACATGAGCACCTCCGATGGATGTCTATTTGGTTATAAACATAGGGGGGAATGGGGTACACCCTTGGCTCACGGTGTAGACGGTACTCCACTCTAGCAGATGGCTGACGCGTGGCGTACATCGCACGGCCCGCGCGTTGCGATCACTCGTGGGTCCTAGCTCGCGGCCACAGTACGGCAGGCCAATGCGGAATTATGTCGGGTCCGCTGCAATCGACGAATTGAGTCTGTTGTTCATTTCAGTAGCACAGTTGTAGTTCATTTTAGTTCGCAATACGATTTCAGTAGCTTGTTTTAGTTCGCAATACGGTTTCAGTGCAATTGCGGCCGCAAAAGTAGCATATATTTCATAGATAATGTGTCTACGATCCAACATCGATGTCACTGGGTAGGGCTTCGCGATGCCCCCTCCATCGATGTCATCGTGGCCGTCGCCGGGTAAGCCATGGCCGTTGCTACGATGACAAGGTGATGACGGCTCTACGACGACAATACGACGTCGCCCTACCACGCGAGGACTTGGCGATGCCGGGCGCGAGGCGATGACCGCCCTACGACATGAGGACTTGCCGATGATGGCGCTATGACGTGAGGAGGGAGCAGAGCCGAGATGATCGGGCGCCTGGGATACGGGTGCTGGAATATACGACGCGAGCGGAGCCAATCAAGATTAATTAGCTACAGGGACGCTACGAGGATATGAGCGCAAGCGCGGAGCTGTTACGCTGGAAGATACGAGCGCCAATCGAACAGGACATGTGGGCTAGGGTGGGTTGGGGGGGACCGAGGCCATAATAAGTCGGGGAAGTACGATATTTTTTTTCCGAACATAGGTCTATTTGGTTGGCTCTTGGCTGAAGCTGCCCGACGGACATGGTCTTCAAGTGCCTAAGAGCACGCATAACGCAGGCGCTTGTAGCGGCGCTGCATGCGTTTTTGACTTTTTATGCCACGGTGGAGGCTCACAAGGAGCTTGTGCGCGACATCGATTGCTGCCTAATTCTTGTGCCTGGGCTTGAAGCAAATCCTACCGTGACAATGCATGCAGTTTTTTTTGACTTTTAAGCCACGGTGGAGGCTCACAGGGCGTTTGTCGCGACATCGATTCTTTGCCTAATTAAGCGTCCGACGCTTGTGCCTGGGCTTGAAGCAAATCCTACCGTGACAAGCTAATTATAGTATCGTTGACTAGTTATTCGGTTAATGAAGCAACTACACCATTGTAAGTTAGGACGGCTAAAAAAAGTTTTGTGCCTTCTCTCTTTAAGTGTCAATGTTAGCATCCCTGCATTGTACGTGCCCTAAAGGATAGTTCGTGGATCCCATCATTAGTTTTCCCAGTTGATGGCTACGACATCAAGTTCGTTTGTGGCTCCCATCATGGAGTAAATCAACAGAAAGATAGTTTTTTCCTTGGGCTTTCTCTGCCTAGCTAGTTTGCATATATGTCGTGCTGCAACTTATAACTTATTTATTCATTCGTTTCTTCCATCCTAGAGTTCGAACCATGTTGAACATGCAAACCAAGGAATCTCATCCCACGGTTCGGGCTGCAATGTCTGATTCAAACTTTAATGGCTCCCATTCTCTCTCCCCACGGTTTTCTTTATCTGCACATTGGAAGTGATCTAACCAAAAAAAAGGGGCCGTGACAAGAGCCCTAGGAATAAGGTTCGCCTGAGGAAAAAATTGAGAGCTTTCTACATGACTACATTGCCAAAAAAAAAAAAAATGAGTGGGGATGGTCACCATGAGGCAGTCATGGGGATCCTGTTCATTCGAGCACAACCGTGTTACGTACGTACAGGGAATGTGATATGCAGTCGTGAGTTTCCGGTTTCGGAACAATCGACCTGAGGTATATACTACTACGACACATATATGTACTACGTGTCAATGTGTGATGGGCCATGCTGGTGCCAGGGATGCACTGCACGCGCATGCAATGGGCATATTCTTTTGCTTCACATCCGTAAAAGCTGGCATCTTTTCGTCGATCCCTCTGTGCAAGTGTACCTTGAGAGGTAGGAGAGTCATGCATGGAGCCATGGGTCTCTTCTCTGCTCATCCTCCTTCTGAAGGTGTAATTCTCTCAACATCCAGACTTTATACAAACTTTCTGAAGCTGTAACTCTCTCATCTAGACTTTATACAAACTCCAATATTTGTGTAGCTGTTGTGCTACATATATACATATGAAGAGCATATACATAATAAATATACATTTTTTTTAGATTACATTTGAACGGTATGTTGTAAGTGGAGCCTGTCCCAATTGATCATCTTGTAACAGGTCTGCAACCAAACGAATACATTTATTTTTCAAGTGATTTATTATATCGTCATGGTTAAGTATACCCGTTCCAAATTTCATTCCAATCAAATGGGTCGCAGGCCAATATATAACATCTAGCAAGAATGTGTTGTTAGTGTCGATCTGTGTACCTTTTGTGTTTGTTAGTGTCGATCTGTGTACCTTTTGTGTTATTAGGATCGGTGCGCATATACATATGCATGATCACACGTATACAGGAGTGCAAGCGACGGCGTGCAAGGTGGAGTGCCTGTGCGTTGCTAAAAGATGGGATAGATATGATGCTGTTTGCCTGTTTGGCTTGGCCTGGGCTGCTTCCGTGAGGCCCTGGATGCAGGGATCCACCAGACCCACCAGTACGTGGGCCCCTAGCATCAGAAGCTAGCCCTAAAATTCCCTGTGCGCGCACTGCGTCATTTCTGGCTCGATCGACCGGTGGCTCCACATAAAAACAAAGATATATAAGAGGAACTAGATGTTTTTTTTAGGTTAAAAAAAAACTAGATGTTTTTTTCATTAGGAAGAGAAATAGTCATCCAACTTCAGTCCATTTGAACCAGTTTAGCGTAGTTGCATGCTTAATTTGCCACACCTCTCACCCAACCAAGTGAGCTAGACTCACTTCCTTGGTGGCTCCACACACCAAAATCATCCTTCTCACATGATGATGATGATGCATATTATAGAGAGCACTCGCCCTCCATTCCAAATTGTAAATATAATTAACGAAGAATCCAATGATACTTTGTTGACATCCTAAATGTTATTATCTTATCATGTAATTAAATTTAGTCAAACTTGAGATTGACTCTCCAAGTTCTTAGAATAACTTAAAATTTGTGATGGTGGGGGAGTACTAATAAATGAATGTATGTAGTTATATATAGGGTGCATGGGTGTGTAATATCTCACGTATCCTGATTAATCTTAAACTTAATTAAACTCTTTTTTGCGATGACGCCTAGGCACATATTTCATTAAGCAGAATAGAGTTTTCGTACAAGTATGGAAGAACGGTAACCGAAGGATTACCGAACCTCCTAAAACCTCAAAGCACACGGATGTGATTACATGAGATCATTACACCTAATTAAGTAACATGGGCAAATAAACTTGACTATATATATCTTGATCGATTCTGATCCACTACTTCACACCATGCATGGTACTACACCGGCTACTGTTGGTAAAGCAGCACACCTCGTCACTGTCCTGTATCCCAGCAGATGTGCTGCCGTTACAAGAACGTGGCATACTGCCATGGCAGATTGGCAGTGGTTGTCGCGGGATATCCTTGTGAGAAAGTAACATGGGAAAATGACACAGGCAACGTACCCCTCTTCAGGCATGTCTTCTGGTACGCTATATGGATGGTAGCGCCCTAGCCCGGACCCCGGCTGGTTCCGGACTTCCGGTTGTCTTCCCTCTAGTCAGCGTCGATATTGCTTCGTCGTCGTCCAAAATATGTCACCAAAACCAGCAACACACACCATGCACTAGTGCTTTGGCGCGCGCCCATGCGCGCGGGGTATTGGCCGCGTCTGTTTTAGATTAATGGAGGGAAAGACAATGTAGAAATGACAGAGCACTTTGTTCTACATATGTGTGGCAGCATTATCTAGACAATAGGATCTGATCCCCTTGATAGCTCTCCAAATTGTACATGATGATATATAAAATAGTCTAGAGCCATCATATTGAGAGCAAATGGCCACCGACACGGTCCAACACATGACACAGCCTAGCGCCTATCTCGATTGCACAGGAACAACACCAAATGGACTTCCTGCCACACAGCGAAGGAGGCCAACAAAAGTAGGCAACAATCTCCTCAGGATGGCAAAATGTGGCTCCTCCATCCAAGCAAAGGTCTAGATCATGGATAATCTATAGTGATCAAACAACATCTAGTAAAACAGTTGTTTAAATGTTTGACTACTACATATATAAGTTTCACAGGAAAAATAGATAAAAATCAGTAATTAAAGGTTGGGAGATGAGAAAATATTGGTTGCTTATTGTTTTTGTATTTCTTCCCCAGACTACCAAATCAGTAGTGCTATGCTGCTTGTTTCCATGTGTATCTGTTTCAACAATAAAAAGGAAGATTAGGAAAAAAAGAGAATAATCTATTTAATAATAGTTAGAGGCTACCAGGACATTTACCAACATAAATAAAGAGAGCGTAAATATATGAGGACCAGGATAAGCTGAAAAGGCACAACACGCCCGTGTAGTTGAAATTGCAGCAAAATACGTCATAGTTTTAACGTACAGTTTTTCCACTGAACCATGTAAAGTTTTTTTTTGGGTATAATACGTGGCTTAGAAATTGCATTATTGGAAACAAACCAGAGTGCCAGCACCATGCACCGATCTATTTGGCCGAGAACTCGGTACCTTCCAAAGGACCAAAGGGAATGTCACCATCCTCAATGAAAAAAAAAACTGCAATAAAAGTCAGATAAAGCATAAGTCCAACTAAACTGCATCACCGTGTAGCTGTAGCGTTAAGTACATGACTTCTATATTATAGTACTGTTAGAACTAATACTTGGACTCCAACAGTATCTGAGGAATTATGCTACCTCTAGAATAAAACTGCTATATACAATTACAACATTTGCACGTGAAAGCTACTGAACTCAACAAAACTGATCTCCCGATAGATGTGGTAAGCATAAGTAAGATGCATGTTGCAATGACCTCTCTTTTGAGTAAGAGATATAACCTCCAAGTGATCTGGAACTTTATCATCCCCTGGAGCATTGAGATTTCTTTGAAGTTGACATCCATGATCCCTTTCCAATGGCTTCCAGCGTTTTAGCTTTGCAGCAATGCAAGACCTCAATTCACAAACCTACGTTTTGGAGCCTGGTTCAGGTCCTGCAGCCTACGTCCAGAGGCGTCGAGTCAAATAATCAGTAGATGAGAGGCGTGCGCAAAGCACCAAATAATTTAAGCCAACAAACTCCATCCCACCATTAATGCCTAATAAATACGAGATGGGATAAATTCCTGTGCCAACCACTTAAAATACGAGAGTGCATTAATTTGATTTAAAAAACATTTTGGATACTGTAAATGCATAGCTTTGTGCTATCTGACATCCTTTAAACTGAATGAGGTAATTAGCTATCTATTAAGCTAATTTTAAGTGTCACGAAACAATAAATAACAATATTTGAATGTCACAAAACATTTGAATTCTCAGGCAATGCCTTTACTTCAGTAATATTCTTTGCCAAAGATGAAAGGACAATCTTAAGAGCAGATGATGCAGAGAATGATTGGTTTTACTTTTTAGGCTATCTCCCATTGCCTGATGAGCAGTTTGAGTTGTGCGCTAATTTCCGACCATGCATGAGTCCCTTATGGGTCCATTGTTCTGAGCATTCTGGATCAAGTCACAAAAAAGGCATTCCCTGCAGGAAAAAATTAGACCATTGGGACAGATAGGTTATGGCAGATAAAGCTAAAACTGGTGCATACCTGAGTTACTGGAATTAAAAGAGCATCTCCTATGAACTTGCAGGAAAGTAGAGCATAGTGAGGCCACCGTATAAACTATTTTTCTATAAGATCCAATAGCATAAGCCTATAAGAAAGTGTGAGGTAACCATGTACGTAAACAAAGGATGGAAAGATATTTTGAGAAACAATATTTACTTTATGAGGCGGGTATTCAGGGAACTCTGAGCAATATTCAAGGATCCTGATTTCCTAATAACCATAGCAACAACAATCGGTGTACTCACTGGAACAAGAAGGCAATAATTAAAAATAACAGAAGTATTACTTAATGTGGTTGACAAGGTAATCTGCACATTCTGAACCAACTAAAGCATGGCATTCAAATTCATGACAGGGTTAACCATGTGGGATATGAAACAGATAAAGACTATGGATTCAAGCAGGATGAAGGCACTATCAAAATCACAGCCAACATGTTTGTTATCTTTGTGAGTTCTTCTTAAAGTTACTAATTCTTTAAATTTGACAGGATTTCGTGTATAACATTTGGTTTCGGTCTGAGCAGGTGGTAAATCCTTTTGCACCTTCTGCTTGGATACAGCTAAACAAAATAGAGGGCTAGCCAAGTATTAACCTTTTTTACAAATCAAACGTAGCAATAGCTAACTGAACATATAGTTTGTTTCACTCTGAAAAAAGGGATTGAACACCATAACATAGCTGCATCATTCAATTTGTATGAGCATATCAGATAGAATGGTAAGATAAGAAATCTTAAGATCGAGTCCAATTTATACACACAAACTTAGTAATGGATCATAGTGACACTGAACCGAATGAAGTCCCAACTGCAATACAGGAACCTCTGGTGAATTGTTGGAGGTCACGGAGAAGCACATGTAAAGAAGCAACGAAAATCAAATAAGGGAGGGTCGTAGCTAAAACTTGAGCTTGTTAATGTCAGCATGGTGTTGTTCGAGATCAATTTGATGGAGTTGGCAGACCAGTACCATCATGCCAAGAAGCAAGTCGGCATTTGCAGCACAAGCAAAGACAAATGAACAATCAAATATTCAGTTATAAAAGTATCCAAAAAAAAAATTCAGAAGACAGGGCCAATTAACTTACACAAAAATAAGGATATGCCCACATCTTTGTATAGCTCATTCCACTTATGAGCCTTGCCACGCCGTCGCAGCTTGTCTGGTCTTCCCTGCCGGCTCCATGCAAGCACAGTACCGGCCGCCGCCATAGATCTTTGGAGAAAACCCCTACGCCAATAATCTGGATTCAAAAATAAATTAGCATGGCTAAGATAGAATTTTAATACACCAATATTTTTTTTTCCACAAACATATATCTGGATATGTCAAAATCAAACCCCTGGAAACAGGCACTCCAGATTACATGTGGATAACTTTAACTATATCTTGGAAATCAAATGTCATTCATAAATCATCATTCACATGTCAACTCACGGCAACATTTCCAAAAGGCTTTTTTTTTTTTTTGGGTTGGAAGAGTAATTAATTCCATACTTGGTTCATTGGTTATGATGTAGAAGCCCCCTTTATGTTTGTTTCATTTAGCCTCGGGAAACTTCAAATCGAACACGAGATAAAACATGCGGGTTTATCTGAAACCTAAAAATAGCCTAACATTCAGTTTCAAAAAATTGTTGTGCCGATCTACGGAACTCGAGCAACTGATGATCATAAGTATTATAGATGGACAAATATGTTGAACTACCAAACCAGAACTAACCATGCATTCCTAGATGTTCCCGGAGAATGCTTACAAACTGAATTAACCCCCAAATACTGAACATCCGAATATGAAAGCTATCACCAATCGACAACATGCCTAGAAAGAAGATTTTTTTCTGTGAAAAATCAAGTAGAAAACAGCCATAGAATACTTGACTGTATCCGTGGCAATTAGATAGGAAGAGAGAACATAAATGGTACCTCAAGAACTGAATGTAGTCACCGAATCGATAGGATACTAATCAAATATTTACAATAGATAGCTCATACCTTTTTTCATCAAAACAAAGGAGCATAATTGGAAGGACTTTTTATCACCATACAATTTTGTATGCACATGTGTGAGAAATTTATGTATAAGTAGAACCATATTTTTCATGTAATAGTTTTAGTGAATTACACATTGACAGCTCTCTAATGTGTTTTCAATTCCTTTCTTTATTTAACATGATCTCACATTGATGCAGAGGATTTCTATTGTGTTTTCAATTCCTACCGTGTTTTCAATTCCTAAGATGGAGAGACGCGTAAGAAGGCAAACCTGTAATTTTGTGGCCATTTTATCTTTCTCAAATATATTGTCCGGCATGGTGATGAAAATAAAGAGCACCGCAGTTTCGCCTACATTGAGTAATATAATAAGGTCTCCAAATGTGGATCCATAACAAGGAATCGATATGCTGACTAACCTTGATAAGACTCAAACAAGCAGACATATCACCATCTTGCTGCTTGGTGGACTGGTAGTGTATGTCTACAAAATCATACTTACATGTTTCCGAATGTGATCCATGCAGGCATTATACTGAAAACATAACCAGATGGCAGGTCATTAGCACTAAAACAAAATCACCAACAGAAACAACGCAAAAAGAAGTGGGAACATGTCTTAACATCCACTAGTAGAAATATGATCATCTGTGACCTTTTTTCTAGTGACGCTGGTTACTTTGGTCATGGAATGATATCATTCTATGACCAAATTTTATTCTTCTTCGCCATACATTTCAAGGGACCAAAATTTCGCTTAAAGTATAATGACCAAAATGAAAGGAACGACACAGAATAACGTAATAACATCGTCATAGGTTGTGATTCTCATGTGCTGCATCGTTTGGCGCACGTAATGATGAAACATAATGGTCATAGATTAAACTTGATTATCATGTGATTCTCACGTGGCTTCGATCCTGCGACCAAACACAACTCATAAGCCTGAGTTACCACTACACTAGTCCACGGTTTTTGAAGAAACAATGCAATTTATTGTATATATATGCAAGCGTTGAACTTGATAATTGAAAGGTTGGGCCATAAACTATTTTTTTTTTTGCTTGGGCCCTAAACTTATGGATCAGAGATCGTGGCAAAGGACCACAGCTGGCCGTGAAAACCATGCCTTGTTGAGCTCAACGGGGACACACACCTGTTGATGTGCGATACTATGCAAATCAGGCGCCGCAGGCATGCGATCAAGGGATGGTGTCAAGCTATTTATGCGTCTTCGTCGCCACTACTATTTTGTCCAATTTTGGGCTCGCTGATTTGTACTTGTTCCAGATCTATATTACTTGTTCTATGATGGGATCATGTTTTAGTCCATGCAAAAATTTAGACAATCATTTTTTAAGAAGAATTTTTTTGCGTTGCTGCTTTTTCATTGATGGTCATGCAATACGATTCCAGCGCTACTATTTAAGAGAGTTTTTTAGTTCAGTTTAGTATATGTTATCATATTTATATTCTGGGCTACCACATCTTTGGGCTTTGAGGACACTGATTTTTTTATATTAGATAGAGCAGTGAATTCCAATTTTGAAGAAATCGGGCAACAATTAATATATATTTTTGGATAAAAATGCCAGCAACATGAACGTGATATGGGAGAAAAGAAAATTATCAGTTGACAGCCATGATGTGACTGTACACCTAAGATTCTACTCAGTAAAGGACCCAATCTGCAGTGTCTTGGCAAGCATTTAGTGTTTAGATTGCATGGTAAGCCCAGACATGAGCTCACGAGCACACATCCTTTACAACTGTAAAGAGCCTCTAACAGGATCAAAGATACTTGAACTAACTGCATCTCTTTGAAAATAAAGATGCAGGACCCAAACACAAATTGAAAGATGCTCTTCATGAATGGCTAGTTAATATGAATTACCCTGGAAGGGTATTCGACTGAAAATTGTCAGTCAGTTAGGCTAATATTAGGCACATGGCTTACCAAGGTACCAACCAGCAAACATCACCATGTCTCAGTAAATAAATGGTAATTAACAGTACAAATGTCAAGAGTGATAAAGAATTAAAACTTCAGTCAGGGATAGCAGCAACACTGCCATGTATGATATACCCAGCTCTTGCTGTCCATTGTAGAACAAAACCCATATCCTGATTAGATATTGCCATTAGGTTCTTACATCCAACTTGAAGTGCGACTTAAGTTCCGACATCCGACATTCAACAGCTAAGTTCATACATGCATAACCAGTACCTAAAATACTACATAACAGCACCACATATACAGGTACATCCAGAGTACTAAACAAAAGACACAGGAGGTGCTACATAATAGTCTTGCAGATCCTTATTTCTTCTCCTTCACTTTCTCCAGGGGACTCCTGCAGCTGTGCGATAACCGTCCTTCGCCATCAAATGTTCTGCGACCTCGATAGCATTCTTGAAGACCGTGTATTCCAGGTTGCCTAGGCGCTCCTTCAGATCCGTGTTCTCTTGGACTGTCGCCTCAAATCGGTCTTGCAGAAGACCCATCTTCATCCGCATATCGTAACCCACTCGAAACACTTTGCCCTCGAACTTGTCGTCCCAAGCTCTGAAGCTTGATCAGGTTCGCCACGCACTGGTCAGAGATCTCCTTCACATGCTTCTCCATCTTTTTTCATCTTCTAGTTAGCCATCTACATATTAGATTAAAAACCATGTTTAAAACCAGCATAACACTTGAATTTTTCCAAGCCATGGATCGTGACTAGTCATGCATGCCTACACAAGATTCAGATCGATGACCAAGCTACAAGAAAATCAATCACAGGCTGAGCACAGATGCAACACAGAATCAGCATTACATTCATAGCTTGGAGAGATATGCTAGTTTCCTGATGTCTGTTGAGATAGTTATGTCATGTTTGCATTACATTCAAGGAACACCATTGTTCTTCTACATACAGAACCATCATATATTGACATCTGAGATTTCAAACAGGCATCTATTGAGATCTAAGCGTACGCAGACACTAGCTACTGGCATTTATTTATATACTTGATCAGGTGTCCACATGGTTAGACTTAGTTATTTTTGAGATATTTTTTTTTAAAAAACGGTATGATTTAGCTCCTAAATAAACTTTCAGCTAACGCAATTTATTCGTCTCATAGTATCAATCAACTCTTATGCAGAAATATATATGCACATATGCAGATGTATACAGTACACGTAATATGGATTTTCTTGTCAATTTGGGAGTACATGCTTGGTCATCGATCTGAATCTTGTGTAGGCATGCATGACTAGTCACGATCCATGGCTTGGAAAAATTCAAATGTAATGAGTGTTGAAACTAGCATCAATACAAAGAAAGCAGGCACTATAGTTCACATCAATACAAAGAAAGAAAAGCAGGCACAGCTGGCAGGCAAATAATTTCGGCAAGGAAAGCACCATTATCATTCTGAAAATAGACTTTTAAGGCTCATCCATCTTCGCTATCTAAGGATCACGAGTGGAACTTCAGTAGAAGTAAGTCTACCAGGAACAATTTCTAGACTCGGGGTGAGTACAGACTGCATCACTACTTGTCAAGCTAAATAAGAACATGTGCTTTCAAAGATTTGTCCAAATGCAACACCACTGACCCTGCAACACCACTGAGCCTTGGTGATCCCTAAACCCAATCCCAATCCGAATCACCAACTCACCCAATCCCAATCCAATCCCAATCCACAGTAAACAAAACCTAAACTCACCTCCATGAAGAGGGGGACGGCGACGGGGAACTTGGCCTTCGTGTGCTTGCAACCCTTCACCTTGCCCTTCGTGTGCTTGCCACCCTTCACCTTGGCTGGCTTGGGGAGAAACCTGCCTGTCGCAGGGTCGCGGGGTTGGCCCTTAGCCATGGCACGGCGGCTGCGGCGTCTTGGGCGGCGGAAGGGGATGCGGCTCGGCGGCGGATGCGGTGGTGGTGGAAGGGGGTGGGGTGAATGAGATAGGGGACGAGACGGGGAAAAGAGGATGCGTCTGGCTTACCACTAGCCAGGGTTTCGTGTCATTTTAATACACAAATATGGACTGTATTGATAAGTAGATATAGGATGCACTTCTAATGAATAGCCCTCTATAGCGCAATGGTAACACCTACAGGTACTGAACCCTGCAGCCTGGTTCGAGCCCGGCTATAGGCAGGTTTTTTTGTTTTTTTCGAAATTTCTTATTTCAAATGCCATTTTTTTTATTTACTCACCAATACATGTAAAAATATTTGTCTCCTCAAATAATTTCATATTTCTTTTTAATGCCATTTCTTTCATTTACTCACAAATACATGTAAAATTTATTGTTTCCTCAAATATTTCTTTTTTGTTAATGCCACTTTTCTTGTTTTACGGACAAATGAATGTAAAAATACCATGTGGTGCCTAGAAAAATCTGAAAACTGACAATGACACTCCATTTTGCTTACTAATGTTGTGAAAAAAAATTTGAATTGATTTCGAGAAAGTTTGTCATGCATATGCTCAAAAGGCATTGCTCTCTTAGACTTGTTCATATCACTTCGTGAGAGAAACTCATTCGTTTGGTAGACATGCAGTACCACCTTCTCGAAATCATGCGAATCTTTTTTGGTGTGCTTGTAAAGGTGTGCAAATATGTTGTGTGCATCTGTGCAAATTTGAGACCTTGTTTTCCATTTAATATAATTTTTTTTTTTGTTTTACTGACAAATAAATATAAAAATACGATGTGGTGCCTAGAAAAATCTAAAAGTTGGCAGTGACACTCCATTTTGCTTACTAATGTTGTGAAAAAAAATTTGAACTGATTCTGAGAAAGTTTCATTTGCATATGCTCAAAAGGCATTGCTCTCTTAGACTTGTTTATATCACTTCGTGAGAGAATCTCTTTCGTTTGATAGACATGCGGTACAACCATCTCGAAATCATGTGAATCTTTTTTTTGTGCTCGTGAAGGTGTGCAAATATGTTGTGTGCATCTGCACAAATTTTAGACCTTGTTTTCCATTTAATATAATTTTTTTGTTTTACTGACAAATAAATGTAAAAATACCATGTGGTGCCTAGAAAAATCTGAAAACTGGCAAAGTGACACTCCATTTTGCTTACTAATGTTGCGAAAAAAAATTTGAACTAATTCTGAGAAAGTTTCATTTGCATATGCTCAAAAGGCATTGCTCTCTTAGACTTGTTCATATCTCTTCGTGAGAGAATCTCTTTTCGTTTGATACACGTCGAAAGACGACCATCTCGAAATCATGTGAATCTTTTTTGGTGTGCTCGTAAAGGTGTGCAAATATGTTGTGTGCATGTGCACAAATTTTAGACCTTGTTTTCCATTTAATATAATTTTTTTTTTTTATCGACAAATAAATGTAAAAAATACCGTAATGTTCTTAGAAAAATCTGAAAACTGGCAAGGACATTTCATTTTGCTTGTTAATGTTGTAAAAAATTTGAAATGATTCTAGGGAAGTTTGTAATGTATATCCTAAACTTAATTGTACTACCACTTTATTATCCTAAAAAACTTTCCTCAAAAAAATTATCCTAAAAACAATAACAAATTACCCAATCTTATTTCACTCAATTTCAATAGTGTGCTTGTGAAAAACAAGCGGCAACACCGGCGCTAACCCGAAAAAAAAGAAGCGAAAAATGTGCCTAATCCCTAAAAAAAGTAGCGCCACCAACATCCTTTTTCTTTTTTCCTTCCCTCCCGGTCAAACACTACCCCACTCGTCTCCTTCTCGTCTCCTTCTCACAAAGATTCCTCCAACCCTAGCCGCCCGGGCGGAACCACCGCCGTCGAGGAGCTCCTCCCTCCCCCCACGCGGACCCGGTACCTCATCACCCACCATTGATTCGGCCCGCCACGACGAGCTCCTCCCTCCCCACACACACACCGCCACCGCCGAAACACATCCGCACCTATGCCGCCGCCGCCGACTCGCCCGCATCTCGGCGGGAGATGTCTCCGCCCTCTGCTCATCTTTGCATCCCTCCCGCCCTCGCTCTAATTCCATCTCGCCTCTCTCGTCGCAGGCTTTGGCGACCTCGATGGTGGCAACAAGGGGCCAAAGAAAAAAAGCAATCTTCACAAGAAACAGAAGGTAAAAGCCACATCCATTTTCTAATCTAATGAATCTAATGGTTTTTAGTGTAAAGTATGCAAGACGCTCGCTCACAAGTCCAATAATGCATAAATTTTATGTGGTGGTGTTTTATTTGGCTTGGTTATGTGGTTCCAGAGGGCCTGGTTATGTGTTGTAGAATTTGTCTTCATTTCTTGTCTGCAAACGAGGGTATAGATCTTTAAGTTGGGAATCCAATTCATTTGGTCTGAAATCAATTACGAGAGAAGGAACACCTTCATTTTTTTTTTCCATCTTCACGATAGTTCTGCTATGTAGTTTCTTGCACTTTCATATGTGCTTTGTACCTTCTGCTTAATTTTAATTTGATTCTATAACTTCTGGCCTGAAACATAAGAACTGAAGAAGAAAGGAAATAATTACTGAAATCCATTATGCCATTTTCAATACTGGTGCTGGTATGGTTCGTTCAAATCACAAAAAGACAACAAATGGAATTGTTGAAAGGGTGACTGGATGTGGTCAAC
This sequence comes from Hyparrhenia diplandra, assembly GCA_015847255.1. NCBI lineage: Eukaryota > Viridiplantae > Streptophyta > Magnoliopsida > Poales > Poaceae > Hyparrhenia > Hyparrhenia diplandra. The sequence goes on along the minus strand of JADLZK010002010.1, from coordinate 99,413 downwards.
AACTAGACAATAACATCGTACTCTGAAGAGTTAAATAGGACAAGCATGCATATATTGATTAATTTTTTAGTCATTCTTATTCTGTAATCTGTGCATACTCTTTTAGCAGCAGTTTCATGATTGTGAAGGGCTCAAAATTTTATCAGAGTATGTGCTATATATTCTATTGCTATGCATCTGTGGAATACTGCAACCTGTTGCCACATTCACCAAAGCAAAGATCAGTGCTAGGCGAATTATATCCCCCCCACATAGGTAGTAAGTTCACACTATTGGTTGCTTGCCTGGATAATTCAGCTATCAGCTTGAACCAAATTTGAAAAGAAGTACCGCCCCTTGGCTGCCTACCATCACTGAAACACATTTTGATAATTACTGCCAAGCGTGAAGCTAATTGGTTCAGAGTTCTTTGGCAGTGCTACAGATACCACTTCTAACATTAGAAGCAGAATCTGAAATGTGTTTCCTTTACTAGAGTCACTAAACTTCAGGAACATGGAAACTTGGGAAGAATAGCATGGTGTCAATGTTGATTTTCTGCCAACTCTGATACTGATTTCATAACCACACAGGATTTTCTGAAGTCATGCCATATATACTGCAGTACTCCTGGCTGGATTAATCTTCAAATACTTCTTGTTTAATCTTCAAAGTTGATTGGTTCAGTTAAGCAATATTTGTAAAGAATTGTTCTGTGCTGAGATCTGCGTAGAATAAAATTTTTAAGTTGATTGGTTCAATTGAGCAATATTTCTAAGAAAATGAACCAAGTTGATTGCTTGAGTTAACACAAGCGAGTTGTCAGTATCTGTTTAGAGCCTGAGATTGGCACCTCAAATTAGAGTAGAGAGTTGAGAGCGCCAAATATTGTCCTGAGGTGCTGAAATTCTAGGTTCTTTTGTTTTATTCCCTTTTAATTATGACTAGAGGCTATGTTCATCTTTTTTTCCCTTGTAGCTTCCTTCGTTCTTATAAAGTGCAAGATAATATGCGTGCAAATTCGAGTCTGTAACTTCTTTCATTATGTGGAATGTCATGTCAGACAAAGACCAACGATATATACAATACAATAATGTCATGTCAGACCTAGTCCACTTTTATTAAGTGAAATGCTTGTACTAGTTAGTTATTACATCTTGAAAGCAGGGTAGCAGCCTAGCAGCTAGGTGACGATTGCACCAAGTACAGTACTGTGCCCTGTATCTCATCCTGAACTGGCTCCCTACTGCTGGTGGGCAGCCAACATCCCGGCGCCTGGTAGCTGCGAGCCATGGGCGCTCCTGGCCTACCGACGACCTCGACACTCACCTGAGCAGCGGAGGTGTGGGATCTAGCAGACATGGTTGGGTCCCTCAAGGGAGGGTGCGAGATCGATCCGGCGGCCATGGCCGGATCCGTCGAGGACGGCACGAGATCGGCCAACCACGCACACAAGGTTTGGTCTCTCGATCCCTTCCTACCTAGTGCTGCTATGATTTCGCCTTGTTGGATCACCCGTGGGTTGGGGCAGGTCAACTATTTTGTTTTTGCACAAATCCAATTTCTTAACTGCTGAAAACATGTTTACCACAAAAAAAAAAAAAAAACTGCTGAAAACATGTATGATAGAAGAATCAAGTCTGTTTGTTGTTTAGTGCTTCAATTTCTTATTTTTTTGGTTTTTGTGCCCTGTTTATATTGTATACATGGATTATTTTTCAGTTAGACAAAAATAAAGGCGCTGCTGAGATTTATATTGGTTACATGTACGAACAAACCTCTCTGAATCTTTATTTATGAATGCTTCGATTCCTTATAGCTTTACCAAAATCAACAAACATCCTGACGAGAAGCCACGGCAGAGCTCAGTGAACAGCTTGGCTTCTCTGTACTCCAAGTGAAGTTTTGGTTCCAGACTTGGCGATCTACATCTATGCCGATTGCTGCACCTTTGATTGCACTGTGTCATGCAGACCATTACAGTACTTTTTTTTTGCTTTGCTTTGTATATGTTCAGACAATTCAGGACCGGCATGAGACCTCGCTACTGGAGGAGCTCCAGGAGCAGAATCGCTTCCTGGTAGAGGTCATCAAGAAATTTGAAATACTCACGCTGCTCAAGCCGTGGCATTGCCGCCGCTAGGAACACTGAAGAGCAGATGCTGCGGCAGGAGAACAGCAAGCTCAAATCAGAGGTTTGCTTGCGCCGCCATCTTGCCAACTCAACTGAAGCCTCCAGGCGTGGTTGCAAACACTGACTCACGGTGGGTGTGGAACACCACCATAACCCTCATGCAAATTTGATTCCCTATACCTGTTAAAGATGTCGAACATGCCTATCAAGCATTTAAAAATCTGGTGCTTGCTGATTATATACAACTGTGCTTGTCCAATAAAAACATGACATGAAATCTGGTGCTTGTTCAACTGTGCAGGTGCTTTAGTTGTAGCTTTAAACAATTATAAATTAGGAAATCTGGTGCATACTGATTAGCTCTGTAGGTGCTTTAGTATAAGTGCCAATCATAAATGCATATCATTCTATACTTATGTTGGTTTTTAATTTGTTCTGTACATTTGTTACCCTTTTTGAAATAATACAATCTGAAATACAATAAAATGTGTCCAAAAATTCTTGCTACAGTAGTATTCATATTAATATTTGCTACAGATCACGGGTTGTGATCCAAACTGAAAGATCCATGCATGCAGGTAAGAGCTTCTAGTCATTTACATATTCTAGACCATGAGTTGCCATCGTGAGTCTAACACTTTCCAATTTCCACTTGATGTCTTTAGTTTGAGGTAATTCAGATTCTCATCAAGGAGTGCAGTAAGATTAAAGGTCACGTACAGCAGGTTGCAGATGACAAAAAAAAAACAAGAAGGCGGTGCTCATCAAGCATATCTTGTCCCTCAATGGTAATGTTCAACTTCGACATGTGCACTGCTAGTAGCTGTTGGTCTATGTTGGTGATGTTGTGTATGCACTAAGTTAAGTTGCAGGTGTTGGCAACTTTTATTACTTGGTGTGATGTGAACTGAGATGGAACTAGTAATTGGAATGTGATGTCAAGTGAGGTCTTTGTGAGCTGAGTTCACTACTATTGATTAAGTTGTAAGGTCACTGGAATTCTAGTTTCTTAATATATGAAAGCTTTTGGTCATTTGAATATTATTTGCAATTTGTATGAAATCAGCATGTGTGCAATTTGCAATTCAATTATTTATCGGATTTTGTGTGACCAAATTATGGTGTATTTGTTGACGATTTGAAACTTGATCTGCGACCAACATTTTGGAGTATTCACTTACGATTTGAATGCGCTATCTGTGACGAAAAAACAATTAGAACTAGCCACGTGGTAGATCGTGAATTGGTCCATGTGGGCTATGAAAACCATCGCTGCAGCTGCCACGTCATGCGCCACGCCATCATCCTATGTGGCAAACACTACCAGTTATGACGATACCCTAAACCAATTGGTGACCAAAACATGGCGTCATAGGATCGAACCGACGCCGTTAACGCCACCGTCAAGACGCGCTGTTAAACGATCGATGGTGACGAACACGGTGCATAAACATGACCAAAACGGTCGTCAAAGAATGATTGCACATCTTTGACGATGGACTTATCGTCATTGAATGGAACAACATCTATGACCAACTTTGGTATTTCGTCACACATTAACAAATGTGACGCGACCCGATGACCATATGATTTTGGTCACAAGGTCGCCACAGTGAAACTATGTGACGCTTTAGACACATACAAAGGACTAAAGGTGAACGTCATCCATGAGCATTTTTCTACTAGTGATCTACAAATATAGACCTAAACCTACATCGCAGCGCCATTGTAGGTTAATAGCGTAACAAATGAATCTTACCTCATAGCCAAGAGTAGCTAAAGAAGGCGGCAAATGGCGTAAGCCTGCTGCAATCTTCATAGCTTGCCATTCTCCCCTGTTTTCATACCTTGAAAACTAAGGGCAAAGGAGTCATGGTGGCGCTAAACTATGCATATACCTGAACTACATTATTTCCCACTATTGATCCTTACCTCTTTATGATCTAGAAGCAGAGCGTCTTCAACCCATCGTCACATGGTAAAAACGTCGACCGGTCAATACAATTCAGTTTGTAGCACATGTTTTTTTTTAAACTTTTGAACAAGACACACGATGCATACCTTCATCTGCTTTGGACAGTTCATGCCAAGTATTTGACATATGCCTCATCGGTTTCATAGCAGCTGAAAATTAAGCGGTACTTTTCCCATTCTTAATACTCGTCAACATCCTGCCATCCAAATGAGAGAAGCAATATACGTGACTTGAAGGAACAACAATGACTGCAATCCCATTGTCTCGCACAAAATGAAGTAAAAGGAACTAAGAAGCAAATGGATGAAACCATGGAAGAATAGATTAGACATAACATATCAGGTGCCCTTCGTTCATGTAAAAAGGACGAGCGCAACTCAAGGGCACGTACCTAGGGTTTCTGTAGCACACGCCAACACACGGAGGGAGGGAGCAGGAGCGGCGCCGGGGAAGCGCCACGCTGGCCCGGGCGGTGTGGGAGGGGGGAGGGTAGCCACACCGCGCTGCCCCCCTTCCACGTCACGGCAGCTGCCGGTCCCCCATGGCTGCAGCGAGAGAGGGAGCGAGCGGAGAGAGATAGGGAGAGAGAGGAGGAGGAGGAGGAGGGCACGCGGGGAGAGAGAGGGTTAGAGGAGGGCGCCGCAGGGGAGGAGGTGGACGCGGCCCCCCCGCCGCCGTGCCGTGGCTGGCCGCCGCCGCCGCCCGTGTCCGCCGGGGAGAGACGGAGAGACGCGGCGTCGAGAGACGAGCGAACGGGATTTTTGTTTTTTTTTTTTTTTTTTTTTTACCGAGACTGAGGGACGGTATATATTTGGGTCAAAACAGTAGCAAGAACAAGATCCAGACGTCCAACTCGAGATCAAACGGTGAAAATTTTTTTTGCTAACGTGGACGTGTTGGCCACGCGTTTGCTCCACACACAATACTACTTTTAAATGCTGATCGATCAACAACTCATTCAGAACGTACCGGTTCTCCAACAATAATCTTAATCGGCAGCACGGTTGCGACGTGGAAGCACATGCTTATTATTACTTTATTACTTACGTCCAAGTTCATACAATTTTAGACTCTGCTGATAAACCGACTGTCGATGCTATTAACACAACGCAGATGCTCACACATGTACGCACACTCACCCCCGGCCCTATAAACACACGCGTCGCAAACCTTACCCTTATGAGCACCTTCGAAGACTGAGCCGATACATCCGGAGATTTCTAAAGTCACCATTGACGGCTTGTTGTCAACGAGAGCGTTGTTTACCACTTAGAGCATAACGTTGAAAAAATCCCAGAATAAATTCAGAAAAATACAAGCACTCGTGCGAGTCGAGGACTTAAACCCGAAAGTGGACAAGTTCCAAGAACACCTTTACCATGCATGCACGCACGAATTATTTTTTATCATGGATCGATCCATCATGATCGGTGTCCACAGATGCATATTATTTGATCATTGGATCCTTTACATTCTTTCTAAATATCAGAAGTTAGTGAAACGAAATGTAGAGATGATGGATGCATGATCAGTGGATGAAAGTCCATGCCGCTGACTTCCACATCATCTAATTAGAAGCTTCTTCCAGTGCTTTTTTGTATTGGCACTGGCCTGCATGTCGGCACCACATACGTACATACGTACGAATAGAAGCTACACATGTGAGTTCATTCTTTGTACGAAATAATGTGGCACCGTATACACATAACCATTTATTAATTATGCATCGTGATGTATATATATAGTAAACGAGACGATGCTTGCCCTTGGCCCGTGACACATGTACGAGAGAGAGAGAGAGAGAGAGAGTTGCAATGATAGGAAAGGGTTTGATCGGTAGTAGTAGCTTCTTGCAGCAGAGACCAGAGAGGTGAAGGAGATGGAGAGAGGATAAACCAAACAAAAATACACAGTGGGCAAGGCTGCAAGTCCTGCAACGGGATCACCGGAGGATCTGCCAAGTCAGGGCAGGTTTTCAGACGCCGAACGTGCAAGTGATTCTCCTTGTTTGCTTTCATACCCCACCCCTTTCGAAATCACAAAAAAACTTTTGCAACAGTGCTATCCATGTTCATGTTTGTAATGTCAACTCAATGATCTGAGCTTACGAAATAAAGATCAGTGTGGTAAAGTTAGAAAAAAAAAAGATCAGTGTGGCGACCTATCTGAAATATTGCAAAATTGTTTGCGTTCTAAACCGACCTAAATCATGAACTAACTCTGAATATGTGTCATACTGTTGGACAAGTTATCCTACCAATCTAAACGTGTATATTGGTTGGATCTACCATTTGGTGTCTTAGGCATTTTCAGTATAGTGTTTTATCACGCGAGTTCCACATCATCTTCGAGGATTAGATCAGTGCATGACATAGCTCCTCCAATGCACAGTTTTTATTTCATGGGTTTATAGATTAACCATAGCATTCAATTGTTTGCATGATGTTGAGATCAAAAGGTGTGGGGATGAAATGAATCTCTCTTCACGGGGGCGTGGTAATTGTGTGCACAAGGTTTCATCCGAACGAAAATGTAACCCTCATCTACCATCATGCACTTTCATCAATTTTGCATGTGGCATTTCATTTAACGAGATTGAAAGTTCCATAAAACTTGCTCTCGCATATATAGCCTAATCTTTTTTTTTTTTTTTTTTGAGAAAGAAAATCAAGAGCTTATATTACATCAATAATTGTCACCATTACCAAATGGATAGATCTTTGGAAGATTACATCCTAGATTCTCATACATCCATGTACGGTTTAAATGAGAAGAAAAAGCAATTCTAGCTAGATCATGGGCTTCACTGTTTGCTTCTCTTTTGATATGAGATAAGTCAAAGGATATACGTCTTCCACTAAGCTCTTGAATTTCCAAAAGAACAGGCAAGATAGAAGACCTGTTACTGGTTTTACTTCTCCACAAGGCTAAAAGCTTCAAATTATGAGTCTCTAAAATTACTTTTGGATGATTTATCAAGCTCATCAAAAAAAGCTCCATCACGTCTTTGCATAGGCTTCAGCCAAAAAAAACATTTGGAATTGAATCATACCATTTGCATTTGGCCGCTACAACATGACCTTTTTCATCACGAACTATTACCCCGGTGGCACCTTGTTGATTTTCCTCTTTAAAAGCAGCATCTACATTAACCTTTATAAATCCTGGAGGAGCAGGGGTCCATTTCATAATCTGTGCATTATCCTTGGTCCATGCCAAACTTTTATCCACAAAGAACTAGATCGAAGATAATTCTCGCGCCCATCTACAAGCTTGTACATGATTCATATTTGTCTCTCCATGGCGCCTTTTATTTTGATCTGTCCAAATTGCCCACATACCACATAAAATGGCCCCACAATTTTGCGTCGGGACAAAAAGATTTGTCTAATAAATCAAAGGACCATGTTGTTGGATGCTTCTAGGCAATTTAATATTAAAAAGTTCATAGAAAGAGTGCGTAACATGGTCACAAAGGTGCACTCAACTAAAGCATGATAAACAGTTTCAATTTGAGAACCACACTCGGGGCATGAACCTTGCTTTTCCATGCGCCTTTGCATCGATTAGCTTTTTACAGCACAAAATTATGCATCACTGAAATCTCATGTTTGGTTTTGGAAATTGATGACACACTTGTGAACTAATCCTTTGCTCTAAGTGTATGACTTAAGATAAGATTAGGTGGATGACAAGGAGCATGATGATCATGAACATGGACAATGTCGGTGGACTTGATGGATCGTCAAGCTCGATGATCGGCTTGAGAGGAACCCGGAGATCAAGGCAAAGGTATCTTGATAGGGTTTTCCTTTTAGTGATCAAGACACGATAGAGCGTGTGATCACATTATAGGATAGATAGCCGACTATCAAGAGGGAATGCCGCGACAATCCTTTGGTGAAGTGCTTCTAGGTCCAATTGACTTGCATATTGCATTTAGGAAAATGAGAGCACTAACTTCGATCTTGCCTAACTTATCGACGAGCTAACATGCATGATAACGTGATCATCTTGGGCGTGTTGGCAACCTATGGCAAGAGGTGAAGCAAAGTTGAAGCAAAGAGCAACGAAAAAGATGAAGACTTGTCGATTCCAGGGTGACCGGACGCGACAATGGTGGCGCTGGCCGACGCACCGACCGGAGGCTCGGTCGATCGCGTCCGTGAGCTCTAGACGGAATTTTGCGGACGCCGTAGGACATAGTTACTTGGGAGAATAGTAAGTTTCACCCTTACTTTCCTTTGAGTACGTCCCCATTAAGAAATATCTTCAAGCCTTATAAGGATATAAATTAGACAACCATAGAAATCTTCTCACATTTTATCTAAACTCTAGTTCCTTCCTATTATCTCGGGGATTAGTTTTTGTCTCATTATTCTCACACCATTCTCCCCCGTGGATTCGATATTTAAAACCCTCTCCCTAGTGAAGTGCTCATCGCTTTACGTTAAACTGCGGACTATACAAATTATAAATATTTCTGTAGGATAACTTTTACCAACACTTATGCATGTGCACATGACATCAAGCTCTATCAAATGGATGTGAAGAGTGCATTCTTGAATGGCTTCATCAATGAGTTGGTCTATATTGAACAACCACCGGCTTTGAAGATGAGAAGTATCCCAACCATGTGTATAAGTTGAAGAAGGCTTTGTATGGATTGAAACAAGCACCTAGAGCATGGTATGAGAGATTGAGAGATTTTCTCCTCTCTAAAGGGTTCAAGATGGGCAAGGTGGACACCACTCTCTTCACCAAGAAGATTGGAAAAGACTTGTTTGTGTTGCAAATCTATGTTGATGACATTATCTTTGGGTCAACCAACCAAGAGTTTTGTGAAGAGTTTGCTAAGATGATGGCCAATGAGTTTGAAATGTCAATGCTTGGAGAACTTACATTCTTCCTTGGACTTCAAATCAAGCAATTGAAGAATGACACATTCATTAGTCAAGGAAAGTACATCAAAGACATGATCAAGAAATTTGATCTACAAGATGCCAAGTCGGTGTCCACACCAATGGCAACAAATGGAAGCCTAGACCCCGATCCAAGTGGCAACATGGTTGAGCAAAAGAAGTATAGGTCTATGATTGGAAGTTTGCTCTATGCTACCGCATCAAGACCGGACATAGCATTTAGTGTGGGCATGTGTGCTAGATATCAATCCGATCCAAGAGAAAGTCACCTCAAGGCAACAAAGAGAATTGTGAGGTACTTGAAGGGCACACAAGATGTTGGACTATGGTATCCAAAGGGATCCAAGTTTGATTTGATTGGATATTCGGATTTCGACTATGCAGGGTGCAAGATTAATAGAATGAGCACAAGTGGCACATGTCAATTCCTTGGAAGGTCACTAGTATCATGGTCTTCAAAGAAGCAAAATAGTGTTGGTCTCTCAACCGCCCGGCCGAATACATTAGTGCGGGAAGTTGTTGCACTCAATTGCTTTGGATGAGGTCAACATTGAAGGATTTTGGATTCACATTTGACAAAGTCTCATTGTATTGTGACAATGAAAGTGCAAGGAAGATAACCCAAAATCCGGTTCAACATCCAAGAACAAAGCACATTGATATAAGGCACCACTTTATAAGAGATCATCAACAAAAGGGTGACATTTGTATCATGGGCATTGGCACCGAAGATCAACTAGCCGACATATTCACCAAGCCACTTGATGAGAAGAGGTTTTGCATGCTAAAGGAAGAATTGAACATTATTGACTTCTCCAACTTGAGTCGATGCACCCCACTTATATGACATGCCTCTCCTTCGACAAACCCAAGGTAAAAGTTGGTTGTCATGGCATTCATATGTTGCTAAGGACTTGATTAGTGCATCTAGACATCATGCATGCTTACTAGGCTCATTATGGAAAATAAAATGATTTCAATGTATGTGTGACACCACTATAGCTTTGAATGGTTTTATGAACTAGTGGTGGCATATGACTTGTTTGTGGGCTTGCAATCCTAGTGTCAACTCTAAAAAATGAGCTATTGATGTGTATTCTAACATGGTGCAAGATAACCCTTATGCATATGAGGTGTGAAAAAGCTTGTCCTTGGTTCAAACTTGAATACATGGAAAGACAAGTGATCTAGATGAGACCACATGTGATACTTTGATTGACTTGATTTATCTCATTTACACCTTTTTTGGTGATTGTTGACAAAGGGGGAGAAATAAGTCACAAAGATGTTGGAAAGGATCACACAAATAGGGGGAGCAAGCTCATAGACTATTTGTGTATTTGTATGTGCATGATCATAATGAAATGTTGCATTGTCAATTTAAATTCAATATACATGATTGCTTGGTGTATGCTAGTTTTTGAAAATTGATTGGTGTTTGACCAACTAGCATGCATAGGATGTATCTAGACAAAGCTCACATTTTAGCCTATAATGTTGATCTCATGGGGTATGTTGAGTTTTGATGATTGTCTAGTTACATTGATGCTAAGGACTCGATGGTTTCACGCTTCAAAGGTCCGAATTCTAGAACCTTAGCATTTCTTTTTTGGTATTAGTATCTCTCCCCAAGATTTCTATCCATACATATGTGCCAAATTAATCCAAACACATGGAAGCACATATGTAGGGGAGCTACTACTACCAAAACCGAACCTAGAAATGTTTGTCCAATCCTTGATTCTTGATCAAAATGCTATGGACAAGCAATTCAAGTTCAATTGAATTTTATTTCAAATCTTTGTGTTTTTTTTGGTTGTCATCAATTACCAAAAAGGGAGAGATTGAAATCTCATGTTTGGTTTTGGAAATTGATGACACACTTGTGGACTAATCCTTTGCTCTAAGTGTATGACTTAAGATAGGATTAGGTGGATGACAAGGAGCACGATGATCATGAACATGGACAATGTCGGTGGACTTGATGGATCGTCAAGCTCGATGATCGCCTTGAGAGGGAACCCGGAGATCAAGGCAAAGGTATCTTGATAGGGTTTTCCTTTTAGTGATCAAGACACGATAGAGCGTGTGATCACATTATAGGATAGATAGCCGACTATCAAGAGGGAATGCCGCGACAATCCTTTGGTGAAGTGCTTCTAGGTCCAATTGACTTGCATATTGCATTTAGGAAAATGAGAGCACTAACTTCGATCTTGCCTAACTTATCGACGAGCTAACATGCATGATAATGTGATCATCTTGGGCGTGTTGGCAACCTATGGCAAGAGGTGAAGCAAAGTTGAAGCAAAGAGCAACGAACAAGATGAAGACTTGTTTGATTCCAAGGTCACCGGACGCAATATCGAAGCGACGGACGGACGCCGACCGGAGGAGGCTCCGGCCGATCGCGTCCCGGCAGAGAGCTCTGCAGACGGAATTTTGCCGACGCTGTCGACCGGGGCGCTTTTGACGGACTCGCGACCGAACTTCGCCGGGTGAGTCCGGTCGGTCGCGTCCGGTCGTACAAGCAGACAACCCAATTTGAAGGCCAACGGCTCTATCTCGTGAGTGGGGCTATATATATGGGTTTGCCCGGTTCCTAGCCCCCTCTCTTACACATTTGAAGCTTCCAACTTGCTATTGAGCTTGTGAGACTCCTCTCCACTCATCTCTCCATCCCTAACTCGAATTCTTGGTGAGATTGAGAGTGATGGAAGTGCATTGCATCATCGGTTGCATCTAGAGGCACTTCATCCTTGGAGAAGCCGCGGGATTCTTGTTTTCTTGGGAATTTGCCCGGTTCCCCTAGCGGCTTGGAGCAAGAGGCGGTGTTGAGCTCGATTGGAGCTTGTTCGAGACCACACCGGTGGTTTATGAGGGGTCGTTCCTTACCCCGCGGGAGATTCGCGAAAGGAGCACTAGTGGATTGCTCGTGGCTTGTTGTACCCCCTCTTGTGATTGGTGTGCTTGAGCTCCCACCGGGGATTTGGCACCGGCCATTAAGCTTGGCGACCATCAAGTGGGTGTGTCGCCACAACGGGGACTAGCGTGCCGGCAAGCACGTGAACCTCGGTGAAAAAATCATCGTGTCATTTGTTCTTGCTCGTTGGAGATTTCTTGGTGATCACGGTGATTGGCTACAACCTCGACACTACACCGGTGGTATTGTATTTTAGCACCTCTTTGCATTACTTTGGTAGTATTTCTTGTTAGGGTGCTTAGTGTGAGTAGCTTGCTTAGTTAGCTTAGCCTTGTTAGCTCCTAGTGGTAGAATTAGTTAGTATATCTTGTCCACCTAGGAGTAACTTAGCAACCTAGCCTTTGCTTGTGATTAGAGATATTAGAATTGCTAGAATTGCTAGGAGGCTTGCATAATTAGCTTGAAGCATTTGCTTATTAAACTACTGCCTCTTATTTACTAACCGCCTTGCTTAGTGTTGTTTGTAGATTTTTTAATAGGCTATTCACCCCCCCTAGCCATTAGGACCTTTCAATCACCCGCCACCAAAACACTTTCACTTTAGGAGGAATTTTTAGTTTCCAAAGTCTTTTCCTATATTGATTCTCCTCACTTGCTGACGAACTTGCACAATTTGTTTTATTTTGCTGCAATATTCGATTTGCATAGCCTAATCTATTAATATCTCTTACAAAGTTAGTCCCCACTATGAGTTTTATCTCAACATGCAATTGTCACATGTCCAAATACGGGCCGCAACTTCTGGTAGAATAAGCGAGCTAACAAGGGGCCAAGAAGGGGGGTCGGGCGCCCAACGTGGTGCCCTAAAACGGATACACGTTGAGGTGAACAGTACATGTGGTGTTGCAGTGTGGTTCGGGAACATCTGGGGCCACCATCGCTAATCCCGTCGCTATCATCAAGTTGCCTTATCAAGTCCAAGTAGATTTGGAAAGAATCAATTAGAGTTTGAGTTTGTTAGGAAAGAAAAATCAAATCTTATACGGATCTCCGAGGTTGCTTTGGAGTGAAGTATCGCTGGGACTATAAATACTAGCAATCAAGAAAGAAGAGCCGAAAGGGTTTTATCCCCCGCTTTCTGCTCTCAAACACGTCAATGTCTCGCTCTCTTTCTCTCCCAGCACCTTCCCTGTCCTAGCCCTAGCGCCACCGCCAGCGGCCGTTGGCGGTCCTAAACACACATTTATACCGCCAATATCTTTATAAAATAATATAAAAATGATTACCAAACTCTAGAATGGAGCTTACAACTAATCAGTTCCACAAGTTTTGGTAGAATATATGTTTTGTAGGAGAAAACCTGAAAATACATAGAAAGGAAGGCGCATTCAAGAAAAACATACACAAGGCCCAACTAAATGACTCAACTGGACCAAAGCACCGTCATGGCCCAAACCAGGAAGCCCAAGAGCACACTCACCAAACTTCGGCTCGATCAGAGCCAACCTGAGTCCAACCAGAACCCCACTGAGCCCGTTCGGCCCCATCTTTGGCCGGTTGTCATATGCCACCTCCCTCAGGTCAGTTTCGGGTGTGCTTTCCAGATTGAATGAACCTATAGGGCGGTATTGAGGTCAGTTTGGAACCTTCCAAGTAGGGAGGGACATTTTCCATGGATCCCCCTCTCCTCTACCTATAAAAGGAACACAACAAGGAAGAAGAGCTACCACCATATACACTTGAGCAACATTCCAATGGGCTTAGGCCCTAGCTAGCTATAGAGTTGAGTAGTGGAGAGATGTGAGGGAGAGCAGGTAAGTGCCAGACTTGTCGGTGTCTCCCCAAGCTTGTACCTCTACGAGCATCTACTTGGCGCCTTAGTAGGATCTTGGCTAAGTAAGTATCTGTGGTTCATATAGTCTTTTATGTCTATTGTTCATTATGCTTTAAATTGTTTAGTTGAGCTTTATCTTTTCTTGTTTGCTGGTTCGTCGTCCATCCCCATGGTGGATGCTCTAGTAGAGGACTCCTGATAAAGACAGATGTTCCTATACGACACTAGAGTAGTAGTCAATAGTGTAGACGTGGTGTCTAAGCTATGGACTGCTTTCGTTTGCTATTTATCCTATGGTAGTGAGGTAGGCGATAGGTGGTGACAACCCTGTTCGTCCCTCGTACTCCTCCACGTCCGGCTAGAGAGTAGAGTGGAGGCCAGATGTAAATGTAACCTCCTAAATTACAGGGCCCACATGCACTTATCATTGTCATTAAGACCTCTCGATCATTATGGACGAGTTCCCAATAATCTAGAAAGTGCTATTAATCTTCCTAACAGGATCTCATTAACAAGTCACTCCAAAGATTACAACACTTTATTCAAAATACATCGAGTAAACGGCGGAAGGATTACATAACCATAAGTTTACAAACCATTTGTTCAAATATGTAAACTTAAATATCATTATTACAAGCCCGATATTATTGGAGTAATATTATACATATAATACACCGACAACCCCACCTCGAGGGTGCAACTCTACTCGCCATCTTCCTCCCGGTACACCGTCATGCGGCAGGGACCAAAACAAGCATGCTCATGACCTGCTCTCTGCAACAAGGGTCAAAGAACCCCGAGTGCGGGGTACTCAACAAGACTTACCCGACCAAGAAAAGATGAGAAGACTTCGGGAATGCTGGTCTTAGGAGTCAAGGTAAGGCTTTAGCAAGAATCAAAGACTCTTTTTACGTAAAAAGCTTACTATAAGTGAATCCTTACTTTCAATATTTTTTTAATTCAGATTAATAACTCATATACTCTAGGTTATCCTATTCTAGAGCAAACATATCTTTCTTATGCCAACTTTCTTTCCTCAAAAACATATTCCATCATTTACTATGATGAATGGGCAGAAAGAACGGGTCTCCATAACCGAGAAACAACGATTCATGAACCGATTATACCCAAATAGGGGATCCCTAACCACACGACATATATGTAGCTCTTAAGCTTGCATATATCAACCTTCTTTCAGATTTGTCCAAAACGGAACGCAGGCTGCGCCACCCGAGAGCACGATACTCCACCTCCCTACCCGTCCTAATGACGGTTTGACCCGATGGGTGGGTACACACTACTCCCCGCCATCTCTCCACTCCCGGTCGCGTGGTTGCCATTCGATTTGGCTCCACCCACGAGATCCGGCTTACCGGAGTATGTGGCTAGTTAGGGTCGATGACCTGGGGTGACCCGCCAGGCGACGTACCATTGACCAAAAGGTCTCGGCGCAATATGCGTTCAAAAAGTCCCGAACTTAACAATCCAAACAACGGGCGGTCCTTAAACGACCAACACGGACAAGCACGGCTAGGTATCCCGCCGGCTTTCAACCTACGTCCCGTCCGATCTCAAATTCATCACTACATCTCTTTCTTTTTTCCGAAAAAGTACCATCTTCTCAAATAACACATTTTGATAAAATAGCTTAACTAATAAAGCAAGGCTAAGTATCACTAAGCATTTTCGAAATAAAACAGGTTAACAAGGGTGGTATTGCAATAATCAAGGATGATAGTGCAGCAATTAGGTTATCACTCAACTCCTAATTACTTAATGCAACATATCATAAACATAAGTGATATAAAGCTTTTAAAAACATTAAGGAAGGGTTTAATGTAACCGGGGCTTGCCTTCGTTGACGGAATAAACTATCCCCTCGAAAACCCAGGGAAATCCGAACCCGCTTCCCATTGGATGATAAACCTCTTCGGAACTTGCTCGATCGGACACTCTCGATCTCGCTTCACTACACTAAATAATGTATGTCTCAATATGATGCTATATATTTAAATATGATGCTTACAGTGCATGAAATGATAACAACTTGAGTACAACTTTCCTTCACGATAAAGTTGCAACCCAACAAAACCAACTTGTTGAACTACTCTACAAGATATCATCACCATTGCCTAAGGAGTTCTCAAGGACCACTTGATTGTGGTATGATCCAAGTTTCACAAGACAACCCAAAAGTCACACAAAAACCTAAGTAATTAGTCACTAAACAATTTATATAACACATAAAATAATAGAGCATGAAATAATAAATATTTTAACCTTCTTTAAACAAACCCTCAAAATTTTTGTACAGATAGATCATGTCATGAAACAGTGTCAAAACAATTTTCATGATTTTTGAATAAATAGATTAATTATTAAAAATCAAGGAAGATGCATTTTTCAATTAAAATTTGTATTTTTAAATCATGCAAGAACTACTCAAAATCAAAGTTTCAAATTTTTCATGGGGTAGATATACTCCTAAGAATGTTCTACAAAAATTTTCAGAATTTTTGAACAAGTATAAGAATTTATATGAAATTCACAAAACCGGACACTATTCAAACATAAAGAAAAGAATAAAACATTTCATATATGAAAAAAAGGGTTTGGGTTGAATCTGCCCGACAATCAGTACGGCCCAAGATCGTTCATGGCCTGCTACTATGCATGGTGGACCGCCTGTTATGAACGATAATGAACCGCCCATCGAATGTGTTGGGCGGCCCCGTGAACGATAATGTGCCCGGCCTTTTCTCGCTGGTTTTGGCCCTACCGAGAACGCCGCCGGGCGTTGACGCTGCGATGCTCACCGGCGGGGGCGGCCGCAGGCCGCTGCTCGCGCCGGTGATTGACTAAAAGGAAAAACGGAGAGAAGGAGGGCGCCAGAGCTCACCGGGTGCTAGAACGCAAGTTGGTTTGACGGGACACGGCGGAGCTAGATCGACGGGCGACGACGGCGACGACGGCGGGCTTCGCATGATGTTCCGGCGAGCCGGGTCACGGCCGGGAAAAAGGGCGAGCCGCCACGACTACATCATCAAGATGGAGGAAAACGCGAGGAAGTGCAAGCTAAAGCTTACCAACACGGGCTATCGACGGTGGGTCGGCGGCGGCGTTCGACCGGACTCGGAGAAGATGGGTTGGCGCGGGGCGATTCCGGGCGACGGCGGGTCGCGGCCGGTTCCAAAGAAGCGCAAGAAGGTTGCGAGTTTGATGGCTAGTGGGTTTGGCAAGAGAAGACTTGACGGGCGACGAAACCACGGCGGCGGGGCGGAGGTGGTTCGGCAAGGCGGGTTTTGGGAAAGAAGAAAACGACGACCCCTACCGTCTTATTTATAGGAAAAGGGAGGGACGAGGAGGTGGCGGGGCATTCGCGCCGTCCCAGCTGTTCCCAGACGGCGCTCTCGCCGGAACCAGCGAGAACGGCCACGGCGGACGCCGGCACATCCCGGTGGATGGAGAAACAGAGAATTCCACGCTTCATTTGAGCCCTAAACCCTAACTTTTCTGAAATTTGCCAAATTCTCCCAAAATTTGAACTGAACTTGAAAAACTCCAAAAGTGACTTAGCCTAATTTTTCAAGATCTACAATTTTCACAATTGGAAGATTTTCAAATTCGGCCTCTAAATATGACTTTTGAAATGGAGTCAAAAAGGACAATTTTGAATTCAAAATTACTTTCAAATTTATTCAAAAACTTCAAAAACTTTGTACACCTCTTTTGTACATCAAAACAAGATCTACAACTTTGCTTTTGAAAGTTTTTGCAAATTTTGCTTAGATTTTGAATTATGGAGAAAGGGGAAAAAGAGAGAATGGAATTAGGGTTTTTCAAAGCTCAATTCAAACTTGAATTTGATCCAAATTTTAGTTTCCCAACCTATATTATCAAACCATCATACAACAACACACTTAGGACCAAAAACATAAATTTAAAATTAATCACTCTAAAATTCTTAAGCACACACATTTCTCTAAAAAATATAAACTTATTTTAATTCGATGCATTTCAAATTTTCTAATCATGCATGCTTTGCGATGATCATGATGACATGGCAAAATTTTATTTGATTAACACCAGGGTGTTACTGACCTTTCCCCTAAAAGAAATCTCGATCCCGAGATTTAAAACTCAGGGTTAAGTAACGGCAAAGGAAATGTGTCAAGCAAACACATCTCAAACTAGTTCACAAAACAGGTAGGGTTTTACCTAATATAGGCTATAAGAGTTTAAAGAGATAAACTATAACTCGGGGAGAGGATTGTAACCTAGATAGAAGCAAGAAATTCGGAAGTGCTCTTGCAGATATTCCTCGACTCCCATGTAGCTTCTTCTTCGAATGTTGATTCCATTGGATCTTATACCATTTGGTGGTTCTTCTACGAAAGTGACACGATCTTTCCGGTCGAGAACTTGAACAGGATATTACGAATAGACCAGATCGGGTTCAAGTGCAACTCCTTCAATATCAACCACTTGATCGGGCACTTTCGAAGACATTTCTTCAACTGGGATACATGGAACACATTATGCACGCAGAAAGAGGTTCCGTAACTCCGCACGATATGCTAATTTTCCACATCTTTCCGAATGCGAATGGTCCAATGTAACGAGGTGCTAACTTGCCTTTGATCCCAAATCTTTTTACTCCTTCATAGGTGATACTTTTTAAATAAACATAATCTCCCACTTCAAATGTCAAAGGTTGATGCCTTTTATCGGCATAGCTTTTCTGTCGAGATTGAGCTACTTTCATATTTTCTTGTATGACACGAACCTTCTCTTCTCGCATCTTTTACCAAATCCACACCAAAGAACCATCTTTCTCCGGGCTCGGACCAATTCGTGAGGAGTTCTACATCCAATGACCATATAAAGCTTCAAAAGATGCCATCTTGATACTCTCTTGATAACTGTTGTTGTAAGAGAATTACGCCAGAGGTAAACATTCATCCCATTTTTCTTGATAAGTGAGAACTTCGGGCTCGTAACATATCTTCTAAAATTTGATTAACCCTTTCGGTTTGTCCATCGACCAGTGGGTGATAAGCTGAACTATGATTGAGCTTGGTTCCCAATGACTTTTGTAATTGTTTCCAAAATTTATTCATAAATATTGAACCTCTATCTCGAAACAATAACCTTTGGTGCACCATGTAAAGTTTAAAAATCCGACCGACATATAACTTAGCATAATCTATTGCATTATAATGAGTCTTCACCGTAAGAAATGCGATCTTAGTAAGTCTGTCCCACAATAACCTAAATGGAATCAAAACCTTTTTGATGTATTGGGTAAACTAACAATAAAATCCATGGTGATTTCCTCCCATTTCCAAGACGGAACAGTAAAAGGATTTAAGCGTCCCGCAGACTTTCATGTGTATGGCCTTTACTCGCCGACATGTATCACATTTAGCCACATAACGAGCAACCTCTATTTTCATCTTGGTCCACCGTAAATCTCTCGCTTTTGTGTCCCGATACATCTTGGTGCTGCACTGGGTGAATGGAATACCTAGTCAAGTGTGCTTCATCCAGGATCTGGCCGACGTAACTTCGGGAATCTTTGGTACTACCGGGCGATTCTTGAACCATAACACATCTGCTTCATCAATTCTCAAACAAGATGGCTTTCCACTTCTAACTTTTTCTTTGATATGTGCTACACCTTTATTTTCTCTCTCGAGCGGCAATAATCGATCTCGGATATTTGATTCCACAAAGGATACTAGACGAGTCCCCTCGCTTTAATAATTCCCAAATTCAACTTTTCCATATCTTGACACAAAGTCTTATCCATTAAACTCACTTCAAGACAGTTGCATTGAGACTTCCGACCGAGTGCATCGGCAACCACATTTGCTTTACCGGGATGGTAATGCACTTCCGTATCATAATCCTTGATCAACTCTAACCATCTTCTTTGCCTCATATTCAGGTCGACCGGTGAAGATATATTTTTAAGCTCTTGTGATCGGTATAGATATGACAAGTGTTGCCCAAAGAAATAATGACACCAAATCTTTAGTGCATGGACAATCTAGCCGCTAATTCTAAATCATGAGTTGGATAATGTTCTTCATGACGTTTAAGTTGTCCGAGGCATAAGCAATAACCCTTCTTTCTTGCATCAGCACACACCCAAGGCCAATACCGAAGCATCACAATAAACATCGAACGGCTTCTCAATATCCGGTTGAGCTAATACCGTGCGAAGAGTTAATGCCTTCTTCGAATCTTGAAAGCTTTCTCACACTCGGATGACCGGACAAACTTAGTTTGATTTTTCAACAACTTCGATGATAGGCTTTGCTACTTTTGAAAAGTCCGAATAAACCGACGGTAATATCCTCGCCATTCCGAGAAAATCATGGACTTGATGCACAAAGTGGTTGGGGGCTTCCAATTGAGAATATCCTTGACTTTACTTGGATCAACTGAAACTCCATCACCGACAACACATGACCCAAGAATTGTACTTTTTCTAACCAAAACTCACACTTACTGAACTTGGCATATAAATGATGATCTCTTAGGCGTTTGAGAACAATTCAAGATGCTCAAGATGCTCTTCTTTGTTCTTGGAATATATTAATATATCATCAATGAACACCACTACAAACTTATCAAGCTCGACATGAATACCGTATTCATCGATACATGAAGTGAGTTGGGCATTGGTTAATCCAAAAGACATCACCAAATACTCATATAGACCATATCGGTAGTGAAGGCGCCTTTGAAATATCTATCGGTATAATCTTAATCTGATGATATCCCCGACCTCAAGTCAATTTTAGAAAAGACTTTTGCTCCAAAAGTTGATCAAAAGCGTATCAATGCGGGGCAAAGGATACTTATTTTTAATCGTCACTTCATTTAGTGGACGATAATCGACACACATCCTCAAAGTGTGATCTTTCTTTTTCACAAATATTGCGGGGGCACCCCAAGGTGATGAACCGGGTCGAATAAAACCTTTATCCAACAATCCCGTGCAACTAGGTCTTTAGCTCTGCTAATTCTTTAGGTGGCATTCTATATGCTCTCCGGATATTGGGCGGTTCCCCGCTTCGGATCGATTCTGAACTCTACATCTCGTCTCGGCGGTAAACCGGGTAAATCTTCGAAACACATCCGGGAATTCACAAACTACTTTGGAATATCCTTTATTTCCTTAATCGATGTAGCACCGATTCTCTCAACACCCTCTTAGGAATGGGGAGTTGAATAAGAAGTTGAGAACTGCTATCGGGTATATTTACCCTTATTGTTCTATTCAAAACATCGATGACACCCCATGCCGATACATCCAATTCATACCTGGGATCACATCTATATCTTGATCCTTTAGAATTATCATATTAGTAGAAAAATCATGCCCACCTAATCTTATAGGTACTTGTTGTACCATTTCTTTAGTACTCATACGCCCCCGGCATCGTATAAAGAAATTATCCTTTGTTTCCCCAATTGGTATTTCATGCTTGATGACAAAAGTTCTATTGATGAATGTATGAGATGCTCCGAATCAAACAATGTAAATGCAGGATGATTGGCAAATGTGAAACATACCCATCATGACGGGTTCCCCGCGGTATATCATCAACATTAGTATAGAATACCCGCCCGCCTTTTCTTCTCAATTTTGCCCTTCCGAGCATTACGTCCACTATTGTTCTTGTTACGTGGTCGCGACTCCCGATGCTACCCGAAAATTGGGATTATACCTCCGAGGATTGGGGCATTCTCGGGAATAGTGTCGAGCTTGCCCGGTTAAAACAGATAGTACCACCTTGGACTTGTGGAGCAGGGGCTTGAATGACAGAGCATTCGGTGACGTGGATAGGTAAGAGCTGTAGCAGGGCGACAAATGGTCGCCGCCCTAGGCCGAAACTGCGGTGGGCGATAAGGAGGGCGATAATGATTGACCGGATGATAGATCACCCTCGACGCTTCTTATTCCCACCGGAAAATCCGGAAGATGTATTTTTCTTCTTGTTCTTAATCTCCTTGTGTTGACGATACTTTTCTTGAAAGATGGAGTGCCATATTTACCACATCATGATAAGTATCTCGTAGCACGAGTGGGCATCATTGTGCGAAGCTTCATATTTAGACCACGTAAGAACCACTCCTTTCTCTTCGGATCTGTACTAACATGTTCGGAGCATACTGAGAAAGATGATTAAACTGGCCAACATATTCCATAACTGACTGATCTCCTTGTTTCAGATCAATAAATTCCGTTAACTTTTTGGCCATCACACCTTCGAGAATGTAGTGTGCACGGAAAGCTTCACGGAACTCGGCCAAGTCACTTGGTGACCAAATGGGCATGGCAAGAAAAGTAGCCCACCAAGCTCTGCAAAGACCTCTAAACTGTTGGGCTGCAAAGTGGGGCTTCTGATAAGTGGTAAAATCCATGAGCTCAAACTTTTGCTCCATAGTACGGAGCCAATCATCTGCCTCCAATGGTTCATTTGCTCTCGAAAAGATTGGGGGCTTAGTGTCGATGAAATCGTGGTATTAATTTTTCTTTTTATCATTTCGACGACCATGATTACCCCGATCACTATTCCGACTATTCGTGCCACTTCGCATTAAGCGACTATTTTCGATAGTGGCTTGGACCAAAGCAGCTATGGCATCAGTCAGATTAACTGGAACCTGTGGTGGACCGGGAGCAGCAGCCTCTGAACTACTAGCATTAGATTGAGGCATCTGTTACAATCAAACCGACTTTATTCATTAGCTTACATATAACTTCCTAAAAAGGTTACAGCAACATACCAAACCGGTTCACTTATTTATTATACAATCCTGCACCAAGCAGGACCATCCAACCCACTAAGTTTTACACACTCTTACTATCTAACATATCTTACAACATCCTCACAACCACTCAAACATCATTCTCACTGTCCTGGTATTGCTCTATCTCCTCTGGTTCTTCTTCTTCTTCTTCACCATCGCTAAGTGGTGCTATCTCCTCATTTCCCGCTTCTTCCTCATTCTCATTTTCAACAACACCTCCATCATCCTCAACATCTCCATACCGATGATTCCGATGGATGGCTTCATGTAAATTTGCATTATAAGCTTCCAAACCTTGCACCCTGAACTTCTAAGGCATGAATAATGATGTATGGCTAGTATCATGTCTTGCCTTTCAAACTCCCTCTCATGAAGTATATTAAATAAAACTTGACGACATTCTTCATAGTCTAGATCACGTCGTTCCACTTCACCTTGCGGATCACCAATCGTAAGGTAGCATCCTCATTGGCTCGAGTAGCTTCGTCAACTCTTCGAGCCTTCCCATTTCAAATTGGAGATCAACAACCCGTGAAGTACCTTCTTCCCTAGCTCTGTTTGCTTCGCCAACTCTCTCGGTAAGCCTTTGTATCACGGTGATAAATCGAGGCCTACTAGTGTTTCTTTGCTAGCACCATCATGTCTTGGAGCAAGTTGGTGTCGAGGAACTCCTTTGGGTCCTGTCTTCTTTGTTGGGGTCAGCTTAGTACGGGCCATCCTATAGATAGGAAAGATTGAATTAAGGATGGATCAAAGAGATTATCAGGTTAGCAAGCATAGGATTGATATACCTAACACAAACCACAATTAAGGGAAAGTGATTAACGGGTTAATTAAACATGATGCATGAATCGAACTTACGAAACTATGCGTAAACAAAACTTATTATATAGGGCAATATAACATGTTACTCCACTACAAAACATTTGAATTATAAGAAAAGATTTACAAATTGATTCAAGATGAGCTATAAGCAATTTGGACCAAATTGAGAGTTTAAATTAATTTGACTCAAATCATTTTGAAGTTTTGTAAAATAATACTACAATGGCGGTAATGATTATTGCTCGTACCAACTGTAATGTAAACCTCCTAAACTACGAGGGCCCACATGCACTTATCATTGTCATTAAGACCTCGATCATTATGCACGAGTTCCCAATAATCTAGAAAGTGCTATTAATCTTCCTAACAGATCTCATTAACAAGTCACTCCAAAGATTACAACACTTTATTCAAAATACATCGAGTAAACGGCGTAAGGATTACATAACCATAAGTTTACAAACCATTTGTTCAAATATGTAAACTTAAATATCATTATTACAAGCCTGATATTATTGGAGTAACATTATACATATAATACACTCGACAACCCTGCCTCGAGGGTGCAACTCTACTCGCCATCTTCCTCCCGGTACACCGTCATGCAAAGAGGGACCAAAACAAGCATGCTCATGACTGCTCCCCGCAACAAGGGTCAAAGAACCCCCAAAGTACGGGGTACTCAACAAGACTTACCCGACCAAGAAAAGAGGAGAAGACTCGGGAATGCTTTGGTCTTAGGAGTCAAGGTAAGGCTTTAGCAAGAATCAAAGACTCTTTTACGTAAAAGCTTACTATAAGTGAATCCTTACTTTCAATATTTTTTTAATTCGATTAATAACTCATATACTCTAGGTTATCCTATTCTAGAGCAAACATATCTTTCTTATGCCAACTTTCTTTCCTCAAAACATATTCCATCATTTACTATGATGAATGGGCGTAAGAACGGGTCTCCATAACCGAGAAGCAACGGCGATTCATGAACCGATTATACCCACCGGGGATCCCTAACCACACGACATATGTAGCTCTTAAGCTTGCATATATCAACCTTCTTTCGATTTGTCCAAAAACGGGAACGAGGCCTGCGCCACCCGAGAGCACCTGATATTCCACCTCCCTACCCCGTCCCTAATGACGGTTTGACCCGATGGGGTGGGTACACGCTACTCCCCATCATCTCTCCACTCCCGGTCGTGGTTGCCATTCCCGATTTGGCTCCACCGAGATCCGCTTACCGGAGTATGTGGCTAGTTAGGGTCGACCGACCCGGGGACTTGCCGGTCGACGTACCATTGACCAAAAGGTCTCAGCGCAATATGCGTTCAAAAAGTCCCGAACTTAACAATCCAAACAACGGACGGTCCTTAAACGACCAACACGGGACAAGCACGGCTAGGTATCCCGGCCGGCTTTCAACCTACGCCCCATCCGATCTCAAATTCATCACTACATCTCTTTCTTTTCCTAAAATAGTACCATCTTCTCAAATAACACATTTTGATAAAATAGCCTAACTAATAAAGCAAGGCTAAGTATCACTAAGCATTTTCGAAATAAAACAGGTTAACAAGGGTGGTATTGCAATAATCAAGGATGATAGTGCAGCAATTAGGTTATCACTCAACTCCTAATTACTTAATACAACATATCATAAACATAAGTGATATAAAGCTTTTAAAACATTAAGGAAGGATTTAATGTAACCGGGGCTTGCCTTCGTTGACGGAATAAACTATCCCCTCGAAAAACCCAGGGAAATCCAACCCGCCCAATCGGATGATAAACCTCTTACGGACACTCTCGATCTCGCTCACTACACGAAATAATGTATGTCTCAACATGATGCTATATATTTAAATATGATGCTTACAGTGCATGAAATGATAACAACTTGAGTACAACTTTCCTTCACGATAAAGTTGCAACCCAACAAAACCAACTTGTTGAACTACTCTACAAGATATCATCACCATTGCCTAAGGAGTTCTCAAGGACCACTTGATTGTGGTATGATCCAAGTTTCACAAGACAACCCAAAAGTCACACAAAAACCTAAGTAATTAGTCACTAAACAATTTATATAACACATAAAATAATAGAGCATGAAATAATAAATATTTTAACCTTCTTTAAAACAAACTCAAAATTTTTGTACAGATAGATCATGTCATGAAACAGTTGTCAAAACAATTTTCATGATTTTTGAATAAATAGATTAATTATGAAAAATCAAGGAAGATGCATTTTTCAATTAAAATTTGTATTTTTAAATCATGCAAGAACTACTCAAAATCAAAGTTTCAAATTTTTCATGGGTAGATATACTCCTAAGAATGTTCTACAAAAATTTTTCAGAATTTTTGAACAAGTATAAGAATTTATATGAAATTCACAAAACCAGACACTATTCAAACATAAAGAAAAGAATAAAACATTTCATATATGAAAAAGGGTTTCGGGTTGAATCTGGCCCGACACTGTGCACGGCCTAGTACTGTTCACGACCTGCTACTATGCATGGTGGACCGCCTGTTATGAACGATAAATCTAACCGCCCACTCGAAATGATGTTGGGCCGCTCAGTGAATACTAACAAAGCCCGCCTTGTTTCTCGCTGGTTTTGGCCCGGCCGAGAAACGCCGCCGGGCGTTGACGCTGCGATGCTCACCGCTAGCGGCGGCCAGGTCGCGTTCCGCGCCGGTGATTGACTAAAAGGAAAACGGAGAGAAGGAGGGCGGCCAGAGCTCACACGGGGTGCTAGAACGCAAGTTGGTTTGGGCGGGGACACGGCGGAGCTAGATCGACGGGCGACGACGGCGACGACGGCGGCCCGGCACGCATGTTCGCGAGCCGGGGTCACGGTTGGGAAAAAGGGCGAGCCGCTCACGACTACATCATCAAGATGGAGGAAAAACGCGAGGAAGTGCAAGCTAAAGCTTACCAACGCTGGCTATCGACGGTGAGGTCGTCGGCGGCGCGTTCGACCGACCGAGAAGATGGGGTGGCGCGGCGATTCCGGGCGACGAAGTGGGTCGCGCCGACTCCAAAGAAGCGCAAGAAGGTTGCGAGTTTGATGGCTAGTGGGTTTGGCAAGAGAAGACTTGACGGCGACGAACGACGGCGGCGGGCGGAGGTGGTTCCGTGGCGGGCGGGTTTTGGGAAAGAAGAAAACCAGCGACCCCGCCGGCCTTATTTGTAGGAAAAGGGAGGGGGAGGAGGTGGCCGGGGCATTCGCGAATCCGTCCAGTTTGTTCCCAGACGCGGCGCTCTCGGAACCAGCGAGAACGGCCACGGCGGACGCCGGCGACCGCCCGTATGGAGGGGAAACAGAGAATTCCCTCATTCACCGTAGCCCTAAACCCCTAACTTTTCTGAAATTTGCCAAATTCTCCCAAAATTTGAACTGAACTTGAAAAACTCCAAAAGTGACTTAGCCTAATTTTTTCAAGATCTACAATTTTCACAATTGGAAGATTTTCAAATTCGGCCTCTAAATATGACTTTTGAAATGGAGTCAAAAAGGGACAATTTTGAATTCAAAATTACTTTCAAATTTATTCAAAAACTTCAAAAACTTTGTACACCTCTTTTCTACATCAAAACAAGATCTACAACTTGGCTTTTGAAAGTTTTTGCAAATTTTGCTTAGATTTTGAATTATGGAGAAAGGGGTAAAAGAGAGAATGGAATTAGGGTTTTTCAAAGCTCAATTCAAACTTGAATTTGATCCAAATTTCAGTTTCCCAACCTATATTATCAAACCATCATACAACAACACACTTAGGACCAAAAACATAAATTTAAAATTAATCACTCTAAAATTCTTAAGCACACACATTTCTCTAAAAATATAAACTTATTTTAATTCGATGCATTTCAAATTTTCTAATCATGCATGCTTTGCGATGATCATGATGACATGGCAAAATTTTATTTGATTAACACCAGGGGTGTTACACCAAAGATCACCCGCGGACCAGTGTGCGATCCGGTGCTTGAAGTGAGCAAGTAGAAGTAAAGTATCGGCTATCCTTAAGACATAAGAGCTATAGGAATCCATCTTTATCCTTCCATCTCTAACCTTGTGTTGTCCTTGGACCTAATTAGCTAGAAGAAGAGTATACCTCTATTCTCTCGTGGAAATACGACCCTAAATACTTCGGGTGAAGGCTACAACGGTAATTCCGTGTTCTTGCGAATAATATTCTCGCTTACTAAGAAATACCAACAAGCTTTCGATGCCGCTGCCGGGGGAATGGTTGCTATCATCTTCGAACCTTGTTCGCCCTCGCATCTTTTAGAAAAAAAATCAAAGGGGGTTCACGACCAACCATCTTTTTCAAAATCAAAACTTTCATTCGGTGATGAACTCCACCGACTTTAAAAGCCTTTGTTCGGGCACAACCCTTCTCAAGGTTTGTTAATGAAGATCCTTTTAGTGACCTGCAAGTTTTTGAGGAGATATGTTCATGCCTATGCGTTCTCGCATGGCACATGAAACTCTCAAGTGGAACTTGTTTCCATTCTTCTTCATAGGGAGAGCGTAACAATGGTATGCTAATGATGTAGGAAGTGCGAATGGGGATTGGAAGGAATTTAAAGACAATTTTTGTCTTGCATTCTTCCCCATGTCCCGTATCAACTCCCTACCAAGGGCAATCCTCGATTTTGAGCGTAATGAAAAGGAGTTCATAGGTACAACCCGAGCTAGGTTTTCAAAGCTAATACATGCCGGCCCAAACTTTTCATTACCCGATAGTGTGCTTTTGCATCTCTTTTGCTCGGGTCTTGACATAGACGCTGCCCTATGCCTTGATATGACCGCTGGAGGGTCATTTACACATAAAACTACAACGGAACAAAGGAAGATCCTTGATCACATCCTAAAGAAGCATTCTTCTCCCATCATAAGACCCAAAACCCCTCCAAAACAAGGGCTTGTCATGCTTTGAGAAGCCCTCATCACCGAATCCGTACCTTTACCATTCTTAGGATCGACCGTTGAGACCTCGCCGAACCATGAACACCGAAGGAAATTCATCCTTCGAGTTCCCGATTAAATTCAAGGATTATGGTAATACCTCGAACCTCTCATGGAACAAAAACCACGTAACAAATGAAGTCTTCCCTAGAGCTAAACCGTCAAGGAAATGATTAATGGAAGTGAAACGTTCTTTTGAAGCAATTCAGATTCTTTCACCTTCCAACACCATTACTTGTTCGTTAAAGGGAAATTCCATGGAAGCCCTACACAACCTCACAAATGAGACTAAGATCATGTCACAATTCTCAGCAAAAACCCTATCGTTGACACTTTGCTTTTGTCCATCTTGGCATCTCGAAAGCACTTCTCAAGAGCCTTCAAACACTTGTGGAAGAATTTTTTTGTTGAGCTCCTTAAAGCTGCCACAGGTGATAATCTCATACTATTGGCAACACGGTTCTCCACGTGAGCACCATGCATGCACCGGGCCGTGACATATCACCGCTCTCACAGGCCCTCTGTGAACACGCCAAGTGAACGTGACAGCTAATGTACTCCTACTCCCGTTGTCAAAAAAAAATGTGATAGCTATCCGTTGGATGGTACAAGTTTGATTCTTTAAATAGCTCGATAGTGCTGTGGACGTGCTACAACAAGTTGAGTGTCATTTGTTCATGCTCCAACCACGTGTAGCACAAGTTTCTCGTCTCCAATCTCTCGTCTCTGTCCCTCCCTCCCTCTCTCCCTCCCTCTACCGTTGGCATCATCTTCTAAAGGTACTTGTGGTTCTTGTAGCAATGTAAATAATCTAAACCATTCCTTGTTTTAGAATAACAATGGTGCTTTTAGATAAGTATCTATCTATGCTATCAAATAAATATCATTGGATTTCAAGTAGCCCCGTGAGCACCATTTATATCTATGGTATCAAATAAATATCTATGATATTTTTTAAAAAAAAATACCATTTAAAGTAGATTTGAAATCCTAAACTTGAGCACCGTTCTTGAAAAAATGATCAAAAAAATCGGTTCGGTGGGGGATCGAACCCGGGCTCGGATTGGGTGCCTTGGGAAACGCAGCGGGCGGATGAGGAAGCGACCACTTGCAAATGCGCGCGCAACCGTCGCCGATTGCCGCGTGATTGCCACGAAGCGGCCGACAATTGGAGAAAACGGAACAAATGCGTGGCCGGTCGCCCTTTGAGTTTCGAGGAGACGACCATTGGATTGTACGGTCGCCGTTTGAGTGTCGAGGAGCCGACTTTTTTATGGCGCCGTCCTTGGGAAATGATCTCAATCAATGCTGCATGCATGTCGTGGCTTGTTACTATATATATGTACGCCCTCTGATTACGACGATCTCGGTCGCTAACATCTCTTTCCATAACCCTGTTCGCAGCTCGTGGACGCGTCGACAAGATCGCCATGGCCGGCATGCACACCCATCAGGAGATACAGTTCGTCGTGGCGTGCCTCCGCGATGCCCTCCGCACGCTCTACCAGCTGGCCGGAGAAGTCGGCCTGCCAATGGTGACTAACCCTTTGGAGGAGAAGGCCAACTTCTACGCCTACAAGATCGACGCCATTGCCCGTATCCTTGCGAGGGATACCGGACAAGCCGCAGCGTTGAGGGGAGGCGCCACACCGCCGGCCTGCGGGGGCTCGACGCCGCCGGCCTAGGCGGCGGCGGTGACGGCGGCGTAGGCCGCTTTTTTTTTTTTTTATTAGTTAGCTAGTATTTTTATGTAATTATAAAATATTATCTATTATGTGAACCAGTCGTTTTTTATTCGCCTATGAGTCAATTTTGTTTTTCTATTGTTTGATTTACTATTCTTTGGTCTTCAAATCACTATCGGTTCTTATTTCAAGCTCGACAGTGATCTCGTCCATCAAGATCATTGACGGGAACGATACTACTCGATAGTGATGTAAATCTTCACTGCCGGTGTTGCTCGAGTCCATGGATTTTCTGATTTTCCCGCGCCTAAACGGTTCATCACTGCTGGTGGACTGGATTCTGGCAGTGATAAAAGAATCTGTAGTAGTGCCTCTAATAGCCATATCATATCCCACTAACCTTTAACCTTTTAATGCAAGCTATCCATGTCATCTCCAGTAATGCAAGTTGTCCATGTCATCTCCACATCATCTTCCTAGTTGCTTGGATCTCAAACAGTCCTAGAGTTAGAGACATAAATTAATCAAGGTATATTAAGGACTTTAATCCTATCCTACCGTTACAGTTCGATATCTACGAGATACTCTAGGGTGCAGATTTTGTTTCTGAATGAATCTAGGGGAGCAACTCTACTAACAATATAGTACAACTTCTCTTGTTCACTATCTATGTACACAAAAACACTTGTATATACTCCCTCCGTATCATTATTAGAAGACTTTTAGAACAACGACACGGTCTCCAAGGCACAACTTTGACTTCTCTTTTTCCATAAAAATATTTTTGAAAAGTTATATATGTATATTTTTAAAAAAAAAATTAATTTTAAGACAAATTTATTGATATGATTTTCACATTTCTAAACTTAACGACTTAAAAAGTTATTCAAGATTTATGTTCTCAGTGTTTGACCCAAAGCTTTTCCAAAAACGTTCTCTAATAATGATATGGAGGGAGTATGCATAGATATTGGTTCCATAATAAAATATAATTACTCTCATCAACCACAGAATCACTTCTCATGTAGAGAATTAAAAGCAAGAGGAGCTCAATTAAACCACAGAATCACTTCTGCCATGGCTTAATTATATCTTAAAAAGTTAGAACAACTTATAATTTCAAACTAAAGGAGTAGCATGCAGACATAGGGCGGCAAATAATATTTCGATATCACTTAAACCTTCAATGGGAAAAGTTCTTATAAGTTGTTACAGCAAAAACAGTCTACGATATATATATATATTTCGATATCACCGACCCACGAATGCACGTCGCCGCATGAAACACGACGTCTATGTGAGGCTTACGGGGCTATTTTTAAATCAAATGATGGATGCCAAGATCTTGCTCTGTTCCGGTGCATATGCATATACATGCATTGATTGACCTCTGCCTTTTTGACAAAGATGCATATATGGGACCCAAATCATCATCCAATTTTTTCTGTTAGCTATACCCGTACATATGTACCTTTTGGTTTTGGTGGAGATTAAAATTCCTACTACGTAGACACATGATGACTTCATTTAATTTGGAGTGTCCTGCAAACACCAAACTGAGGCATGCAAAGCAGACTAGCTGACAGATAAATGCAGCATACTACCACTGAATCTGAATCACTGGTGCCCAAATGCTGCTATGCATCTTACTGTATACTGCATCATTCATGGAGCTTCGCTCTGAGCTAAGCTAGTCACCAGAGCTACCAAGCATGGGTGCATGATTGTGGATAAGAGAAGAGTATGAAGATTCTACTGCCAGCAGTACAGTACAGATGCTCCCCAGTGCTGCAAGGAAACGTGAATGATATGCTAGCACCAAGCAGGTAGCTAGTAGAGAGCTGCTAAGTAGCTAGCTCCTCTAGAAATCTAGCGGAATCCAATCATCAGAGATCTGGCAAGTCTACTGCACAGTTGCTCTACTCCATATGATGTGTGCTGATCCTGTCGTCCTATCATTGCAGTGAATGCTGTGAGTACCATCCTGTTGGCTGCATAGCTGTTGCACAGCCCATTCAGGCATTCAGGCAGCAGGTTTAGTCAGTTGCATTGCTTCCCTTTCCTTGCACTCATTAATTATCTTGCGGTGGAGGAAAGAAATGAAGCAGCCTATAGTACCCTTGTATTCTGAAATCGGTGTAGATGCTGCTTACTGAAATCAAGGAGAGCCGGCCTGTACTGTCCAGTGTCCACATTATGTCATTACACATGTAATGTCCCATCACACCCTGAAAACCATACAACCAAAACACCTGAATAAAAGTAGTGTGGTACAGTATGCTAGCACATCCATATGATGTTTATACGTAGCTGACGTCCAATAAGCTAGCACATACTGTATACTCCTAGTCGGCCTACTACACCTGTTACTTTGAAACTATCGTACCACAGCAGAGAAGAGATACCCGGGGCAATGGGCATCTCGTCTCTGAAGTTCAGTTTTCCAGCAGGAAAAATCTGATCTTGGTAGAAGAAGACACCGTACGTACCACAGCAGAGAAGAGATACCGGGGCAATGGGCATGCTATAGCTGATCCCTTCGGTTTTATGTAGAATCCAAACAGAACACACACATTATTCTTTTCCATGGCCTGTCGTCAGCTGCATATGCTGCCCGGCCTGCCATATGCATGATGGCAGCCAAATGACAAGGGCGGACATGCATCACAGCTTCTAGTACTAGTACTAGTACTAGTACTAGAAGGCAGTAGCCTGCAAAATTTATGATCTGGCAGCCTTAACCAAGCCGGACGACCTCTGTGGATTGCGTCTGTTTCCTTGACAAGCAAAAGGAATTCTGTCTGTCCAATATGCTGCTCTCTATGTAGGCCAGAGTACGTAACTGCAACTAATTGCATCTGCATCCTCCTAATAAGCCTGTCCGTAGCACGCATGATTTTGCCGGCAAGATGCATGTTGTGTGGGTCAGAGGCCGGCTTTAAATTTTACTCCCTCCGTCCCATTGAGTTTATCACCGTGAACTCCGTGTCATCTTATTCGATCATTTGTTTTATTCAAATTTTTATATAAATATAATTTATTTTTTATGAACTATTTTATCAATAAAGATACTTAAATATTGATTAATTTATTTTATTATTTGTATAAATATTTTGAATAAGATGGATGGTCAAACATTCTCTAAGTTTAAAAGTCAAAAAACGTCAAACTCTATGGGACAGAGGGAATACGTCAGTGATATATGGTTTTATATATGGTGAAACATTTTATATGTCGTTACATGTTCATTAGCTTATTCGTAGAACGGATTTTTGACGTCAAAGCAAAAACAAAAGTGGCCAAATTTGCATCTGAATTGCGTTGAACAGAAGATTCTTCAGGATGAAATGATGCTCCAGTCAGTCTATGGACAGCAGATGAAAAGGTTTCTTCAGGAAAGCAAGGATATAATCGAAAGTTATGACCAATATCTCGCTTTAATTTCTGATGAACAGAAACACAAGAACTATTTGCCTTTCTCGGGCTCGGCAAAGAACCTAACCGTGACAGTAGAAGGTAGAAGGACCGTTAACGGTGTGCCCGACGTAACGGCGACTTTACTTTTGCTGAGCGCGTGATTTGGCGCTCGGTAAAGTACGCGCCCCCGCTCGGCGAAGTGGCTTT
Organism: Hyparrhenia diplandra; assembly: GCA_015847255.1. NCBI lineage: Eukaryota > Viridiplantae > Streptophyta > Magnoliopsida > Poales > Poaceae > Hyparrhenia > Hyparrhenia diplandra. The sequence goes on along the minus strand of JADLZK010002010.1, from coordinate 65,696 downwards.
GCCGTCGTGAATTTTGCCGAGCGGGGTTTGCCGAGCGCGGTGCTCGGCAAAGCCTTCGCCGAAGCGCGCCTACAAGCGTTTGCCGAGCAGCTCGGGCGCTCAGCAACGATCCTGATTCCAGTAGTGAGGGAAGAACAATTCGCCCAGCTTGAACATATAAGCTAGATGCCAAATGTCCTCATGATGAACCGTGTCTCGATCGAGCTCGGTCGTGCTACGTCTATGTCTCGGTCGTGCTATGTCTATCTATCTACTACTCCATGCATCTAGCCAGACGGTAAGAATGACAATCATTTAGGAAGCTTACAAAGGTATATGTTGATAAAGATATATTCATTGGACGTTGACGAAGTCGACGTCCCATAACATCATCTCCATCTCTCATATCGTAAAAAAGTGAGTTGAAGGTTAATTCCTGATCCACCGCATGCAGCAAAACTCTAAAAATCCAGGGAATAATCTATCGAAGCCTATGCATATGATCCACCGATCAAGTGACAATTCTATGAAGAAACTGTTTGCTATGCGACAGCTAGCAGAATTGCTTCATCCTGTCATACATCCATTTTCTTCTTGTTACTTCTTTTCAGATCGAGGATAAGAACACGCTTGCTTTTTTTTCATTCCAGCCACTCCTTTTACGCGAGTGTGCGGTGTTGTGTTTCCTCATTTATAATAATTAATCTACTAGGCTACTAGGCTAGGAATGCATATATATGGGATGACTTTGTTACGTTTGAACTTTTTATTTATGGTACGGTCGATGTGGTTTTAAAATATACATCCATAGGGGATCTCCAATATGCATATATAGTCCTTAAATGAGTCCCAGCATATATAATATATATACTAAGTAAATATGCTCGTGTGTTGTATATATATCCAAAGATTGTCTCAGTCTCAGAGATATATCCTGTTGCTTGTTGACACGTGCGTCTTGAAAGGATCTTTATGTACCATCGTTGGAAGCGAGTTGTTCTAGTAAATCATAGGACAGATAGCATGAGGGCATTGTGAGAAGTAAAAAAAAATGAATGATTTTTTGTCTTTAATATTAGTTGTAGTATAAAATAGGATATGTCTGTCCCTGCAAACAAAAGCAGGTGAAGATACCCTGGCAATGCAGAAACAACAGCAAAAATAAGCTACTGCCCCTTCTTCCAAAATTCTGTGACAATAAATGCCCACTCGATCGTGTAGGTGAAATAAAGATATGTGAATACCTAACTGCAAAGCATGCATATTTTCCCACTTTTCCTTTACTGAAGAAATGAATATTGATATGTGACCTGATAGAAACATCCACCATGATTCTGAAATGAATCTAAACCTCAAAATGTTTAACAATAAGTAGGCAAGAATAAGTGAAGCCTCTGAATACCAAATTTTACATCTGCCTCTCGTATTAATTAGTTTCTGTGAAACAAATTTTGGGTCACTACAAGTGCAGAAAGAAGGCATTTATATACACTGTACTCGTAATATATCATCAGGTTCATGCATGCATGGTATATTTATTTAAGCTCAAAAATAGGCGGCGTGACAAAAGTATATGACACACAGTTTGAAGCTAGAGTAAGCATATTATGGAACTATGTGTCTTAAATGTATAATACTTCCGCTCTTTTGTTTTCTTCTTACTTTCTCTACCACAATGGACTGGTGCTAATAATAATTATTTGGTGCTGCCCAAAAAGTAATCTCTAACTGTTTTGAAGTACAAAGTTATGCTTGCAAACAATAAAATTGTATTCTCTTGTGAGCACCAACAAGATTTGCTTCTAACAAAGGTAAGCTAAAAATGATACGGATCTAGGGTCTAGAAACCCTGGTAAACCCTCCATTATATTATTATTATTCTCTAAAGTCGCACTAAAAAGAAAGCAATTATATTATGTTAATTTTCAACAAGAACGAAATTCTAAATTGATAAAGTGGTCAGAGATGCTTTGAGAACTCTTGCAATTTTTTATTGCACCTGTCTTTTTCAATCATTCTGTTAATTTCCATTTCCTCAAGTTTCTACATGCAAACATAACTGTAGTGGGGTATAAACTTTGAGGAGTGGTACCAATCTAACCTACTTATTATATAAGCATGAGAGACAATTAAGCAAGCATCCAAGGAATCAAATGCAAGTAGGTCATACCATGGTTCTCTCTTTGAGGAACAAATTAAGAAGCCATCCGGCATGCAAAGATCCCAAGGTAATGGAGAGAGAAAAGAATTCAAGAGAAGAAGATGGGCCCTTCCAAAAGGAAATAACCTTTCCACAGAGAGCAGAGAACAGAGAGGGAACATCACCAGGAGAGAGAGAGAGAAGAGGCAAAGGCTGGGTAGGAGCAAGCTGGCCACCAAAAGGGGTGGCCTGGTTTTGAGAAATCCCATGATTTTGTTTGAGGGGACAGGGGGCAGGGATTAGGGTTGGCATTGATGCATGGGATCATGCCACTGCCATGCTCTCCCAAAGACAGCTTACCAGCATATCTGGGGCATAACACAGAAAACAAGAACTCAAACCCCCTTCTCCCTGGGCAGGAGAGGAGACACCATCTTTCTTCCTGCAAAGAGCACATTAGAAAAACACTAGGTTGTCTTAGCATCTATGTATAGTATACATATATGCACATTACATATATATTGTGGCCGGCCTGTTGCAAGTTGCAACACCGCGGGAGTGATGATTACACCCACACAAATAGACTACCAATAAAATGGCCATTAGTTTATGGCTAGTGCTAGACAAAGCACGAATGATTGGATATAAATACAAACAACGGCCAACAGGCAAGTGAAGTGCAGGAATGTTTATATAACGAGGCCATGCAAGCGAGCTAGGAGCTAGAAGATCCTCCTCCGATATATAAAATAAATTATTGTACACATGAATAGAAAATGAACAACGGTCAGAGGAGGACATTCTCAAGATCACACATCCATCTTAAACAAAACCTCTCTCTAATAAGTATGTATCCAGAAGAAGGGCAATATATGTACTACCGGATCTCTCACATCAGATCAAAATTAACAGATAATAATAACATTGCAATAGGTTTCCAACATATATAGACAAATAAAATCTCTCTACTAGCAGAACTATATATATAGAATCGAAAAACAAATGAAACAAGAAATGTATAGATATATATAGTTGAAAATAGCAAAGCCGATTTTAGCACGTTGAAATAATTGCTCTAGCCTAACCATGCCTAAAGACCAACCTCTTCAGTTGCTCCAATGCCGCCATTCCATGCATGCAAGTTGCAAGCTAAGGCTATATATGAACTCAACAGCTCAAATCAATATGAGAGTACTAAAATCACCATGAGATCTTGCTAAGATTAACAGCAATATTAAACCACAGCAATGCAAGCTAGGGTTAGGGTTTCCTCCTCCTTGCAATTAACGCAACAAACTCATCCTCCAAAATCACCATGAGATCTCGCTAAGTACGTACGCGTAACAAGTAACAACCAATATTATTGCTACAAAATGCAATGCTCATATATACGCTAGCTCTATATATGCGGTGGTGATGATGATGAGCGAGAGCCGAACCCTAGTCCGTCGTCGTCGCCGCCGGCAATGGCATGGCATGAACGCATGCACTGCACGCAGCAGCAGCAGGTAGAAGGGTCGTCCTCGGTGGCGGTGGTGGGCTACTGCCACGCCGACACGGACAGCAGCGGCCGCGTCTGCCACCCGAGAAAGCACGCGCCGCGCGCCTCCTGCACGAGGTAGCCCTCCGACGGGTAGTGCAGCCGCAGCAGCAGCCGTGCCTGCGACACGGCGAACGCGCTGAGCGGCCGCTCCGCGAATCCGGCGCCGCGCGCCGCGGCTCCCCACCGTTCGAGTCCGCGCCACCACCTCCCCACCGGCGGGACCCAGCGCGGCGTCGATCTCCCCTGCCGAGCACCTCCTGCTCCACCGCTAGCCGCTCCCGGCTCCCCGGCGGCACAGTCGCCTCGAGCGCCTCGAACACGGCCGAGTAGTGATCCATGGCTACGGCGGCTCGCTGGGGCAGGTCGTCGATGCGGTCGAAACCCCCGCCGATTGTCTCCCTCTCCGCGACGGTCACCACGGCGGGGGCCATGGCCTTCACCCACTTCAAGAAGGCGGCAAGCTCGTCGTGCCCGCCAAGCTTGTGCAAGAACATGACGCAGTTGACGGCCAACGTCTCGTCCGGGTGCAGCTCCAGGCTCGTGGCTGCGCTCGATGTCGTCGTCGTCGTGGTGCTCGCGCTTGCGACCTGCTGCTGCTGCTGATGGGTAGCGGCGCTGGAGAGCAGGAGCGGCGTGAAGTGGAACGGGAGATGGATGGATCGGGCGAAGGCGCGGGGGCGGCTGCCGGTGCGGAGTAGGGTGTCGCGGTCGGCGCCGGCGCCGGTGATGCGCACCTCGGGCGGTCCCGCGGCCGGGTCGGCGCGTTCGGCGATCGCCTGCAGGAGAGGCGGCCACTGCACGCCATGCGCGGCGTCCAGGTCGAGGATGTGGATCCGGCGCGCTCCCTCGACGGCATCGAGGATGGCCTGGTTCGCCGTCAGGTGCGCGAAGCGCAGGAACGGCGCGATCTGGTTGAACGCGAGGTAGGCGGCAGACGACGCCGGACGCGCGACGGCGGAGGCGACCAAGCCCGGGGCGACGACGCGGCCCGCGGCGGCGGCGGCGGCGGCCCGGCGGCGGCCCCTGACATCCGCCCGGAGCGCGAGCGCGCGCGCGAAGTGGTAGGCGAGCCGGTCGGCGGCGTCGGCGCGCGGGGACGCCGCGGACAGGAGGACCCCCGCGGCGCGGCGCGCGGCCTGGAGGTCCCCGCGCTGCAGCAGGTCGGCGCACGCCAGCACGAGGTCCCGCGCGGACGGCACCGCCGCGGCGAGGACGCCGCCGCTGTTGCTGCTGCTGCCGTTCTTGTTGCTGCCATTGTTGTTGTCGGTGTCGGAGGAGGAGGAGGAGTGGTGGTGGTGGAGTGAGCTGAGCATAGCTTCGACGGCGGTGGTCGTTCCGCCGAGCTGGCCGAGCTGCTGCTGCTGCTTCTTCTTCAGCCCGCGGAGGAGCGGCGGCGGCCGGAGTCGGCGGTGATGGCAGGCGAGGAGCATGAGGGGTGGAGTGGAAGGACGTGCATCTCATCTCCTGGCGGGTTTAATAGGGGCGCACGACGTCCAGCAGGAGCAGCATCTGGCCTTCTCGCAGCTGCAGCTTCCGTGACAGGACATCCTCATCTGCCAAAAATCAGTGTGAGAGGCTGCTGCAGCTCATCAGCTATACTCCTACACAGTACCTTGCCACTACCTACTCAGCCATAGCCTAGCTAGGTACCTAGCTAGCTACTAGTAGAGGCATTGTGTAAGAGAGAGAGATGGTTGTGTGTGTGAGAGAAGTGGATGCTTTCTCTCTCTAGGAACTAGGAAGGGAGGGAGGGGAAAGGTAGCAGCAGCAGCAAGGGTGAGTGAGTGTGCAGGGGCAGGGAGGGAGTTGTCTTTTATCTGGTGGATCGTGGTGCGTGTGATTTGGGGAATAGAGGAATCTTACTAAAACATTCCATGGATTGGTGTTGGTGGGCCTAAACAACCAAAGATTCATTCATATGCGGAGCTAACTAAGCTAGGCTACTAATAATCTCTATTACACTCGGCTACTTGATGTGCCAAGCTAGTTTGCTTTACATTACCACTCTACTTTTCTTTTCAGTTAATTGTATTGTCAACATCACATACACATACACATACACACATTAAAGGGTTCAAAATTGATATCATATGAAAACATTTCCAAATATGAATACTGGGTATACTTTACAAATTCTTAGGACAAGTACACATTTATCAGACTGAATACTGGGTTTACATGCGGTTAATAATAAATATAAGAAAATGGAAAAGAAAAAAAAAAATCGAGCACTAGGCTACAAGCTAGATGGATGGGACGATATATGGATGGATGGAGACATTTGGACAGATGAGCAATAGCCGTGTGCGTGTTCGTTGGATCCAATGCCCCATAGCCAGCCAGGAGAACTGGATGATGATCATTGGTTCCTTGTGTGCTTGTGTACGTGTGTACACACAAAATGGAAGCAACGTTTCCCCATGTTCAGTTAACCCATTATTACACTTGTGTACTATTAGGATCTAACCATCAATTAGTCTCCATTATCTCGTATTACATCATATTTTGCCCTATTTAGCATTCAAATTCTAAGGCTAATATTTGAGAGATTTTACAGTATTTCCATAGATTTTTACAGATGCTTCGAGTTGATTAAGTTTCTTGAGCGTCCAATGACGTTGTACAACATGCCTGTATTAAGGGTTAGTTTCCTACTCCAGCATCAATCATCAATCAATTGAATAATCCAACTCGTAGGGGTCGAGGGAGCTGATTATAAGGTAAGTGTCCTAATATATTCTAATCTGGCTCATAATGAATTGATGAGTTGTTTGTTGACATTTGGGCATATATTTAAGCTAATTAAAAAAAGCTGAAATAAGTTAGATTATGCAGGGGGTTGAACAAACAGTTCTAGGGGGCAACATATAACACAGATATGACTCAAGAAAACGCATGCGTTGGTGTGATAATGAAATTCTAGAAGGATGTAAGTGCAAAGCAAGATGGTTGAGTTCTATATGAATGTAAAGGAGCGTTTTCTGAAATGTTAACTGCTAAACAAATCATCACCAATCTTTAATCCATTATTGGACTAAATGGCCTTTTAAATGAACGAAATGGACATGTAAACAAGATAAATGGTCGATTAAACAGAAAGTGTACCATGAAACAAGCTATAGGTGTATAAGGAAACACGATTTTGTCAACAAAAAGAAATTTCCATAAGCAGATATTTACGAGCATCGTGGGAAACGTCAAAAATATCAATATAAAGAGAAAAAAAAAGGTAGAGGAGAATAATCAACTATGTATAATGTATGAATTGAATCTGTAGCAATTATATTTTCCACACTGATCTTGGCCAAAAATATACATGTTTCTAGAATTTTTAGGATAGATTAAGGAAGACAAGAAAAAAATGATATATGCCCCTCAATCACACAATTATAATTAGCTCCTCCCTATACGTGTAATGCCACAAATGGTAGGTGTATAGACCATTATAATTAGAGAAGAAATGCTTATATCTGTGGATAAATTTTGAATGTTAGAAAAATGGCTTATGAATGTGGATAGAGCGAATATTTCTTTATTCAAACTAACTAAACGAAATCAAGTATGTAAATGTCCAGCGGAAATCAAGTTATAAATGTGATAAAAAGACCAGATTTTTTATATCTCAACCTTATTACTCTATTAATTTGGCAAATATGGCTAAGCATATATATTTTATTAAAAGGGAACAAAATAACACAAAAAAGTTGCCAAAACAAAGAAGGGCTTATTAGATGGCACCGAATATAACAAAGGTTATTACACTAAGCAAAAAAAAAAAAAAAAAAACGACCTACAACTAGGAGCCGAACTACACACCTAAGCTGTTGGAGAGCGATCCTGTGGGGATATTGATCCATATACCCTCGTGGCTCTACATGGGCCGCACCGTCCAAGGAGGCCCGGCCCAGACGAAAGGCATGCGGCACACGCACGGCTATCATATTGTACCATATTGCTTACCAAGACATGTGACCCTGTCTACCGGACTATATAAGGTGGGGCGGGATCCCCCTTCAATCTCGACTTAGATCACCTCGATCTATCTTGTACGATCATATATAAATACAAACTATAAGCAGGACGTAGGTTTTACGCCCTCACGGCGGCCGAACCTAGGTAAACTCTCTTGTGTTTTGCCCTTTTCGTCTTGCTTAACGTCTTGTTAGTCGTCTAGCGCACCTCTACCGATCACAATCTACTAGCCTAGGTACACCCCTGCACCTCTACCGATCACAATCTACTAGCCTAGGTACACCCCTGCTACCCTGCTAGGCTATCGCTGATATCTCGTCGACAGACCTACATAACACAATGATGGGATCCATAAGAACTGTGTGTTTTTCTACCGTAAGTATTTAATTAGTAAATATTTAGAAAAAAAACTTTTTGTGCATCTACAACTCATATATATGGTGATAATACATACACAAGATTGCAGTAGCCAAATCACTATATAAATTGAATTGCTTGTCTACTCATGTCATGGTTAAACAGGCCGGTAGGAGCAGAGTGCACCAATCAAGTTATTGAAACTAGCTGATTTTTGTGTAACACGTTGACCAGTAGAAGTATGCATATAACCAAACTACCGTGTCCTATTCATGTATACATTATGCAAGGAAACTATCCCCTGGTACAGTATCTCTCCCTCCATCTGTCCTGAGGACCACTCCGGCCTTGAGCAACTCCTGATATATATGCCGTAGGAGTACTATGTGTTTGTGAGAAAATGGGAAAAGAGCAAGCTGATCGAGGTTTGGAGGAGCCTCTTGTTTGTCAACCACTTTGAGTTGAGGACCATACCATGCACCTTTGTTTGACCAAATTAATTGGATAACTGGCCATCTTTTTCTGGGTCATCAGTAGTGCAAGCTACTAGCATGAATGCATGGGTTTTCAATACCAGTAATCCTGTTTTGTCACTTGCCTAGTTTTAGCTTGCTGCTTAATTAGTGTGAAACCGTGCTTGCTGATCTTGATAGTAACAGCTAGCTAGGCAGTGCAAGTTGGAACTCTTTTAATCATTATGGAAGCATCAGGATGCTCCCTTTCCAAAAGATTTGCACACCAGTATTATAGTCTGACGATCTGGACGGCTAGCTAGGCTACCATCTCTCTCTCTTTGTGTGTGTGTTCTCTTGCACACGCAATGCTTTAAATGGGTGAATAGAGACTAGACAGAGCCGACTCTCCAACCATATCATGTTTTGTCCCAGGGTGGGATCTCCATTGATGGCTCGGCCCTGATCGACCTCACCGCTCTATGTCAGTGCTGCAAATTGTACACACATGCTTGTTACCACAAGTAACCTGAAGCTACACTCCTCCCCGATTGGCTGGCTAACGCTCAGGATCACATGCGATCCTAGCCCAAGCAACAGTGCAGGTGTATGTACGCATGCTGATGCATGAGAGAGATGAAATGAGAGCAGAGAGAGAGAAGGGCAGTGAAGACTCACATCCAAGGCATCTTGATACAACACATTAGCAAACAAATGGAATATTGCAGCAGCCAGGGGTGAAAGTGAGGCAGCATGACACTGGGCGGCCTTGGATGGAATGTATCAGTCCCCAGATGAGGCAAACTATCATCACCTCCACCTGCACACCATCATTGCCCACCAAAAGGGACATGTGCCTCTGTGTCAAGCAGCAGATATCATCCCTCTTGCTTCCAACACTGCAAAAAATATTTTGTATACTCATGGCATCAGAATGAATAGTACATGGCATGCATATGCATGGAGATAGACAGAGATCGAGAGCAATACAAGTAGCATACACATACAGAGGTGCCAAAACAAACAAAAGGTCATAGGGAGAGAGATCTTATCCCTTGTGGCAAGAGAGAAGAGATCTTTGCATATGTGTGCAAGGCCTAGGCTACCGCCTGTGGTGGATTGTGTAACTTGTGTGCACCAGGGGAATCTACTCTAGTCACTCTCTTCCCTGCCGCGGCATGCTCTTATGCATACTACCTCAAGGCAAGGCATGTAGTAGTAGTATGTAAACTTGGCATGAGACCACTGTGGGAAGGGGAACTGAGAGTGAGAAATGCCCAAAGTGAGCAAGGCAACAAGCAGAAGCAGCTGGCTCACTCTCTCATGCGTCACTCAAACAGTAGAGATAAAAAGTATATGGAGAAAAAAAAACTTGTGACTTTACCTCCTGGTGCATCAAATGCTGTGATTTGACATGTTCCAAAATCTAACCCCCCTGGTACAGCATCTCTCCCTCCATCTGTCCTGAGGACCACTCCGGCCTTGAGCAACTCCTGATATATATGCCGTAGGAGTACTATGTGTTTGTGAGAAAATGGGAAAAGAGGAAGCTGATCGAGGTTTGGAGGAGCCTCTTGTTTGCTTGGCATCAAGATTAAGTAGCTAGGAGGAGCAGTCTTGAGTGGAGTTGAAGGAAGGGAAAGCCAGGCTATGTGGGGGAGCACACTCAAGAACGAATGGGGACCAAAGGTCCATGCATGCCAAAAGGAACAAAGATTATATTAGCCCCAAGAGGACATGGCAATTGTTAACGCAAACAAATCTACAAAGGTATATCGCCCCCACTCATATTGTTTTTTTCCTGCCACTTTTTTGCATAGCCTTTTCGATATTCTCTCTCCTATTTCGCTCTCTGTACGTCTCTCTCCTCTCCTAATCCTATGTAGCCAGCCAATGGTTGAACTTGCTCTGAGTGCAAACTGTTTCATGTGCTTCCAGCCAGAGAACTTGACATCTGATGTAATGCAACAGATGGAAAAAGGATTATTTCATCTCAAATATATTAGGGTTCTTAAAAACTATTAGCAACCAATTCAAGCCATTTGGTAGTATATAGCCTTCCATCAATGGCCTCCGGAGAGTGTGTTCTAGAGAGAAAAGTGGTGTCTTTTCTGCTCTCTTCAAGACAGATGCAGTGAAACCTAACACACTCCAGTTCCATCCCATCAGATCATAGCGCCCAACAACTCCTTGCCCAGTTCCCAACACAACACAACACATATATGAAGGAAAAGTCAAACGAACAAACATCTTACAGGATCCTCTCTCCATGGCACCAAAGTCAAGAGGGTCAGAGTATGCTGCGCATCTGGCGGTCAGTCTCACGGACTCACATGTATGATGAGATATACCGCCATGCCATGCACACAATTGCACATGGCATGAAAGACGAAAGGTGAGCCGAGTTCGTAAGAGTAAAAACAAAAGAAAAGAAAGAGCGCAAAGCATATTAGCTCTGTTCTAGGACTTGAAGACAGCATCCTACATATATATACATATATATATATATTAATATATGCATACTTCTTATTAGAAAAAAAGGGACATTCCTACGGCTAGGAGTGGATGCACTCAAGTAATGGGTTAGACCGGTAATTAATCATGCATGTAATTGCTTTTGGGCAAGTATTTTGTTATGGTAAGTGGAGCCGACCCGGAGCCTACGTGGTACTGTAGCGGTCATGGACAATATCCGGTCTGGTTAGATTAGATTGATTTAGTTTGTTAAGAAAGGAATTTCTATATAAGAGAGACTCTGTTATTGATTGTAATCAAGTAATATAAGAAGAACCCTAGGATAGTCCTCGAGGAACGAAGGCTTTCCAGGGGTTTCTATGATAATCCATCTATCTATAGCCATTCCATAACAATTATAATGCATTTAGAAGTGGTTGAATAACGAAAAACATTTTAGTAGTCAACCAGATGGTCTTTATAGTAAAGAACATTTTAAACACATGGAAAATGATAGAGCTAATAAAGAAAAATGGAATGGAACAAGATAATCTAGACTAGATGGCTGATGTGTGTATGCGATCATACTCGCTCAGAGTCTGTAGGACCAGTTAACACCTAGGAAACCTCACTTGAGGGGCAAGAAACTGCTGAAAAGAAACACCAAGATACATATATAATACTCTAGTAGATTAGCTAAATAGGAAGTTAATCACTTAATCTGCGTGCGCCACCAGAAAGATAAGCTCAAATAAAAGACTTCATAACTTAAAAGTCATTCTAACAACTTGTGTATTCCCATGAATGGAGTTCATATACTTCTTGTTCCATGATAAATTTTGTGCAGTAGGTTATTTCTTCCTTTATTTATTTAGGATTTTAGAGACATAGAAAATCAAGTACTGTACTTGGTTTGAAGTGTAGAAGCATCGAAACATCCTTGAAATCAACTCATCATCACGAGTGCGAGTATCCTTCTTCTCAATATGAATCACAAAGAAATGTTGTGCTATTATTTTTGGAGTAAAAAATTAAATATGCATGCTGTTGGTCGGCTTTCAGTTCTTTAGCATAAAAATACGGTGATGCATGACAAGGGCTATATACATACAATATATCGTTTCACGGCCTTTGCTAATTATGTAAAGGCATCCAAAACTGACTTCTGTAACAAATAAATAAATAGCTACTCCGTCTGGTAATATATTTTTAAGTGTCCTAGCTATGTCAAACTCTGTTAACTTTGAATAATTTTTTAGGAGACAATATCAACATGTAGGACACAAATTAATATCATTAGGTAAATTATGAAATATTTTTCATAATATACTTATTTCATATAGTAGATATCAATTATTGTTCCTATGTCGTTGGTAAATTTAAAATAGGTTCACTTATGACAAACCCAAAACTGGCTACATCCAAAAAAATGGCTTTGACACATCTATATAACATATTATAGCAAAATGTGAATACATATAAAGTTTGAGAAATCTAAGCCAAGCTTAGTTGATTGAGAGTCTGGATGTATGCGACGTGTAAAGCACCAAAACAATAAAGAGCATAAACTACATGACAAGAATTAGGACATCAATATCACCCACATATCTGACCCATCTTTTGCTGTAGGCAACATATTTCTATTAGCGGGACTAATTTTCCCCTTGTGGCACCAATTATATGCGTTTCCCCGACCTTAAGAAATTTTTTGAAAGGTTTCATTTTTTTGTCCTAAAATCTTATAGAGAGATTGAACTGATTTGTTGACATTTATGTGTACGAGATGAGGAGATTAGTTTTCATATTTCCACCAAGTACAAGCTCGCATACAATGTTGCCCTGTATTCGTACAAGTACTAGCTACATGCCGCACAAACAACGAGGCAGTCAGTATCGGTTATCAACATGTGCCAGCCAGGTACTCCTACTGAGCAACTCGTGTAGACGACAGTATAGGTGTACAAAAGGTTGAGCTCCAAACTACGATGGATCTGACCAATCGGTCGAAACAGAATTGTCATATGCTGCTGCTGATTGCTTAAGAGAAAAAAGAAGGTCCCAGGCCAAGGCCACGAGGGCGCGGTGAGCTATCCAGCCCTAGGAGCCCTCCATCACTAGTACACCCTCCGGCCCCAAAAAGAATGAATGACATCGTGGTTTGACCATCCGTCTTATTCAAAAAAAAGTTGTATAAATATAATTTATTTTGTTATGACTTATTTTACCATTGAAGATACTTTAGCATTGATTTATTTATTTTGTAATTTACATAAATTTTTTTGAATAAGACAGACGGTTAAACACGATTCAAAAGTCAAAAGCGGACGGAGCGAGGGAGTATGTATAGGCGCTAATATAAAAAATCTCCAAGTGCAGGGTCACGTCAAATCTTTATGAAATTTTATATCGCATTCAGCCCACGCTCTCGTACTACACGGTGTGGCCAGGCCATGCCAGGCCAAGTGAGAGAGATGAGGGGACAGCCAGCCTCACAGCCGATTGATCGTTGTCCCCTGCAGCTGTAATTATTAAAACATGCCCTTGTCGTCCTACAACAGCAGGGGGAAGGATCCGCTGCGCTTGTTTCGAGTCTAGTGTAATTTGTGTGCCTATCTAGGTGCCTTTCCCTTGTGCAAGGCCAAGGTGGCAAAACAGAGAGAATAATGTTGTGAGTTGATACTAGAGCCTAGAACCATGTTTCTCCACTAGTACTTGGATCAAATCCCCAGTTAGAGAGACTATAGGTCAAATAAAACTACTTCTGTGTCATTTGAAACTATTATAGCTTATCATTGCTATATATTCTTTTCAAGTTCATGGAGCAATAATATTGTGTATTCTGTGATATATATTATATGTCAGCAATCATGTTGTGTCCTAGTTTACTTTTACTTAGTGGTTTAAACAAGTAAAACAACTGTGAGGACACGGTTGTAAAAAAATGTTATAGAGAAACTTAGCTCATTGGTTGGCTGACCAAAAAAACACAAGGAATCATGAAAAGATCCGGAGGCCAACTTGCCCTGTGGATTAGAGATGAACGAGCAGCAGCAAGCTTGGGACATTTGAGTAGCACACAACAATACCTTGCACCACATTGTTGTTTACGGAAGCACTTCACAGAAGATCCCTGCTGTGGCCACTTGCACGGTGTAGTAGCATTGTCTAAGAATATAAAAGTCAACCAGCTTTTGATTTTGAAGACAAGGCTTAAGCATGGAGCAAAAGCAACCCAAGATCATGTTTCTCTCAACATAAACATATTCCTCCAACGAGTAAGTTTCTGAACTTGTCTGCCTATTTTCTGGAAAACAAAGACAAGGGTTAGTTTAAGACTTGAATATTCCCAAGTGGTCATACATTGTTGAATCATCACAAGAAGTAAATTATTAGTCTTTAAAACCATAGTTTTCGTACAAAACTGACATCCAGATTCTTCTCTCAATTTTTTTTTTCTTTTAAAAGGTAGCTAGCTGTTTACCTGCCCCCAAAAATGCAATGTAGGCATGGTCACTACTGGGCCCAATGGCCAGCTGTGGGACATGACAGGAACTTCGAACAAGTGGTTCGAGCATTCAGATTTGTCCTCTGCCTAAAAAACGAGTATTCAGAATTGTTCTGTCATTCTTTCAAAAGAATCGTGCAAAATCGATTGTCTCCTTTTAGGAGGAGAAAATGTTATGCAAGTAGTTTGACCAAGAGATGACATATACTCCATCCAGTCCAAAAGGAATGCAATTTTTGTCAACAATTTTAAGGGGTTAAAATGAGTGACTTATTAAGTCATGCATATTTGGTAAAATAAGTCACTTATAACTTATAAGTCTCATGACTTAATAAGTTTTAAGTAGGGGTGTACCAACTTAACTAATAAGTCATGGTTGTTTGCTAAAATAAATCACTTATTTCACTTTTTGATTTAATAAGTCACCCGACTTATGGAAACCAAATAACCCCTAAGGTTAATGACATCTCTTCTCTACTCTCTACAACATAAAAAGAACAAAACATGGACATTTTTTTGTGCGACTTTTGGTTTGGTTCTGCCCACCACCACCCCATGTGAAACCATTCGATTGGTGATTAATCACCGCATGCATGGCTAACGCTTACTTACTTTTCCTTTTCTTGCAACAAATTCAAAAGGAAAGAAAACAATTGCTCGGTTATTAATCATGCATGCATGGCTAACGTCTTCCCCTTTCCTTTTCTTGCGACAAATTCAAAAGGAAAGAAAAAAAATCCATTGGTCATTAATCATGCATGCTTGTTCTCCACTTTCCTTTCTTGCGACAAATTTAAAAAGGAAAGAAAAAATGATCGGTCATTAATCATGCTTGCATGGCTAACATCTCCTTCCCCTTTACTTTTCTTTAAGCGACAAATTCAAAAGGGAAAAAATCGATCGGTAATTTTTCTCTCTTATCTTTTCCCCGTAAATGGAAAACAAATAGCCATAGATCTTCCATCTCTTGTGCAAACGTCGTCGTAGCCCCTAAGCCCGCGGACGTCAACCATGCTCTTTACAAATCGGATTCACGACCCAAAGTAACAAAAAATCCTCGGCCCTAGTGCAAACGCCCGCACATGCCGCCCTGGCTCCACTACCCTCCCCCACCGGTGCCCTCAACGCGCGGACGAGGCGCCCCCATCGTGGCCGCCGTCGGCGACGCGCTCACGGTCCCCGCTCGGCTGCCCTCCCAATGTTGGGACTCCCTTTGCCGCCGCCCGACCGTTTGCGACGTCGCGGCCACCCGCTCGCGTGCCGGGCCGTCAAGGACCTAACGTTGGGACTCCCCGCACGCCCGGACGTCCCCATCCACGCCGATCGGGCCTCCTCCCGGGCCGCCGCCCTCCGTGCCGCCCGGCCGCCCCGTCGCCTTCGCTGCGGTCGTCACGGATGTAAAGGCTACCCCCGCTATGCTCGCAGGCCTCTGGGTGTGCCTCGCGGCCTTGCCGACCCATTCCTTCAAGGCCAAAGATATGCAAAAGCCGGCCATGCCGAGGGACCAACTCCGCCATCGCGGCCACGCCCGCCCCGGGTGCCCGCGACTGGCGCTAGAGCGCCACCACGCGAGAGGTCTACCCGCACCTTTTAATTTCACGGCAAGATGTTATCTTTATCATGCGATCTATGTGTGGGACAGCAAATATTCGGGTTGTAATTAGCTGCTAGACCCTCATGTAATCCGCATCGCGAGATAAGCGGGATCATCAACGGATGAAGGCCAAGCACCCCTCGCCTCGTCGGCCTTAGCTCGAACAGGCAATCTCCGTCTAGAACGAGCTCCCCGACGGCGAGTCTCTAAGACGCAAGGCCAAAAGCTCGGCACAGCACCCGGTCTCCGTCTCCGGACGAGAGCTCTCCTAGCCTTTTCGGGGGCGTCCCAAGCTCAAGCTCATCGACGAAGCTCTTTTTCCGCCCTAACGAGCTTCTGGGAACGCTAGCCACCGCCTGCGAGGGGCGCGGGATACGACGCCCAATCGAGGAGGCTAAAACTCCACTGGTCGAGGCGCCGGCGGCTCATGGAGAGATACCGTCCGAAAAGAGAGATACGGCGACACGCGCCGGTATGGTTCAATCGCACCACGCCACACCACAACGAGCGCCATGGACAATCACTACGGACAAAGATGACCTGCGACAACAATCGCCGAGCTCTCTGTCGAGCTCTCCCGTCCCGACACGCTTTTCGCCATGCGACACGGCACACGCATTCAAGGCCGGGCGGCGCCGCCGAGGTCACAGCCACGGACAGCGCGCTGCGCCCGACGGACATCGAGGGCGCGTGGTGACAACGGCGCGGCCGGAGCTCATTGTCCCCTTCGCCGCCAACCACCGGTGCCGAAGCCGGTGGTCGTACGTACGGGACACGGGGAGCAGGAGCCGCCCCTACCAGTTCCTACGGCGACCGGCGAATAGACTACCGAGTAGGGGTCCAGCGACGACGAGCGCACGCCGGATAGCCCGGCGTGCCACCGCAAACCCGAGGACTTTCCCCTTTTACCCCCTCAATTTGTATTCCTTCTACTCCCAAGTCCTTGGTTCGGTGGCTGCATGTGAGCTCCCCACGACTATAAAAGGGGGAGCACGCCACCGGTCAAGGCAAGCTCTCTAGCACACTCATATCCGACACACGACTCACTCGATCATACACACTTTGCAAGAGAGACTTGGGAGCTCATCTCCCTCTCGCCCGCTTGTATTAGCCCCGACACGACCGTTTAAGCTCGATAGTGCCACACATTGGACTAGGGTGCGTCAGTTAGCCCGAACCAAGATAAACCTCGTGTCATTGTCTCTTGAGCTAGGCCATCGTTGTAATACATTAGCCAAACGATTACTGTGACCGTGGCATTCGACCCGCGACACTATGTGTCTTTATATAATATTTAGTTATCCCGTAGCAACGCACGGGCACGATACTAGTCTATTAAATATATTAATTAACACTAAATACATAGTAAGCCTATTATTAGGAGATATAAATATTGATATTACTTTGTATAAACTTAGTCAAATTTTTTTGAAAAAAAAAATGATTTGATGAAATCTCAAATTATACCCTTTTTTTGGGTGGAGAGAGTAGAGGAATGTAACAAGGATATGTACAATAGGATGTAGTGCCACAAGGGATTGATTCATAGAAACGTCAAAAGGTGACAAAAAGGATGAATGTAAGGTAGGGATTATTTCATAAATCCGAAGTCAAAGGTACGTAGGAGGGGGGCATTGCACTATAAGTTTGGTTTAGCACCAATGAGAAATATAGAATTAGAGCAAAATGCAGTCTTGGTCCCCTATGCACACTAACCCAATACTACAAGTTTAAAGGACGAATCCATCATTTGGAAGGCAACACAAGAAGAGAAAAATATGAATGAAATGGATGGGAGCAAGTCAAATCAGTCCCCAATCTATAGACTTATTATCCTAGCTATATAACATAATATATACAGTATATAGAGAGAGCTCCTGCTATTCCGTTCAAAAAATCATGGGAGTAACTACTCCTTAAGAGTAGGAAATAATTTCCCTATATATATATTCACAGCATCATGAACAGGGCAGAACATGCACTGGTCCAAGAGGGCAAAGAAATATAGAAGCATCATGAAGCTTAAAAGGCATGTCCGTCCACAGGCAAAGTGCAGGCTGCATATATTGAACTTCCTGAATAGGTTTTAATGCTTCACTTGATCTTTCCCTACAACTAGTCACGTAATCTATTTGAACTTTTGATGTGATAAGAATGGAACTAAAGTCAAAAAACAATGTGCTCAACCAAGCTAGCCATCAATTTTTAATTGACAACTTCCCAAGATTCCCTTATCCCAGACCACTTTTTATGGATTAGTTAATCTTTTCGATCCTAATCGTAGAGACAACTATCATTCCTATACTTCAAATCTTCTTTTGGCCTTTCTTGATGCTCTAGCTGTGAGAATATATTTGTGTAAAAGTGTCTTGGACTTTTTAATGGTTATTATTTGAATGGAACAAGGCAGGGTCCAACAAAGGATGATCATGCTCAAAGATGCTCTGGATCAAACTGATGGTGACATTAAACTTTGTAGGCTTAGTGGAAGAAGTAGAGAGCTGGAAACCAGCAGCACTTATGGCATCTTGGAAGGCTGCGGTGCTCTGACCTGTCTATGGATATGATCAGAACACATTGCAATAGTGTAAAATAACTAAAGCACTCATCAAAGGGCAAAATTTTGGTCAATTGATAGCAGATACTGAATTCTTATAAACTATGAGACTTTTTTCAAATTTGAATATGTAGCAGCACTGCCACAATACTAGCACCATGTTTATATATTATATTGTATCATGAATAATAATAAGCCCCAAATTAGAATTTTATTTTATCTAAAAATTAAAATTGGGTCAAAAGCAAAAACTTGACAATATGAAATAACTACATTGACATTGACATTTGTGCTATGATCAGAAAGGAATGATGCAGCCTTGCACCCACTACTAATATCTAGTGGACTCTGCGCATGGGAGATGCCTTAGATTTGCATGCTTTTATTGGTCACAAGAAACGTAAAGGGATCCCCACTTAATCGTAAACTCTGGTGACAATGAATAAGTTAATATTTGCCGCTAGCAAAGTTAAAATCAAGACCTAAAGAAAATCTGCATCTGCATAAAGTAAAAAGTAGTAGGAGATCCTGTGGGCCAGTAGGTTGAAAAGCAAACAACTGAGATTTCTGATATCACCAGATATAAAACAAAAAAGAAATTGTAGTTTCAACTGAAAAATTGTGGATGTAGAACAGCTAAGTATCGACAGAGAAATATTCCTTTTGCCTCTGTTATGATCTGGACAAGCCTTTTTGGTGTGCTAATACTCCGAATGAGTACAGGTATGGTCAGAAATAAAAACAGACATGGCTATGTTCTGCGAATGTATGAACAAAATCAAAAAAAATATAAAGCTTAACCATGTTTTTCCTAATACCAAGGAACCAAGCTATCTTAATTTTATTTGTATGGTTGCCTTTTCGGTAAGTACCATTGACCCTACATTTACTTGAGGATGTTTAGTTTCTACATAGAAAAAGCAAGGGTATCACAGGGGCATATTTGCGTGGCAAAGTGTGATAAGATTCAACCAAAACACCCACCAACCCAGTAATCAACTCTACATTGTCAAATAATCTATTTCTCCATCTAAAAGCAAAAGCATGACAGCAAACTGTTATGGTGTTACCCCTCAAATAATCATTAATTTTCCTTTTATAACAGCTTACTATTACCAACTGTACATGCTATATGATTCAAGAGTTAATTCCTCTGCTCAGCATCTGCAAAGTTTACCTTGATACCATTATCTTGCAATTGTCAATTTGTTGAATTAAATGACTAGAGCATCATACAACATTTTTGTTCCTGAACAGCATGCCTAACAAAGAAACAAAAGGATAGCAGCATGGGATTTCCATGCGCACAAGTCCATTTTGATCAGGTTCATGTCCCAGCCGCTATCACTTTCAAAGGAACAAAAGCTAGGATACAAGCAAACTTTATCATAAAAAGAAAAGGTGAAAGGAAAATAAAGCAAGATTGTTTTGACCCCAAATAAGTTCATGGTCCCCTTTGACTACACGGATACAAAACAGAGTAATCTACAGAAGCCACAGCAGCCCACTGGTATAGATGCCATGCTCTCTATGCTAACTTTTGTAACTGAGATCATCAAAATAAATCCTTAGATGCCATTCAAGGAACAACCAAAGTAAATTCACCCATGCGTGGTCGGCTGGACCATATTCCCTAAGTATACTTGGTTCAAGACTCTCTAGGCCACTTTTGAGAGCAGTTGGAAGAAACCAAAACCAATGCGAGTGAAAGGAATCGCGGCACTGAACATTCAATATTTTACAACTGCCATTCACTCCCCAAGCGGCCACAGCCCGTTTTAACTATATACCCTACAGGCCCGTCATGGAATCGTACCAGTTTCAGAGAAGCGTCATGCACAATGCGACAGGGCACGAGAGAACAGTTTCTTCACAGCATCCGACAGACTAAGATAACAAGTTGGTGATGATATCATTTCAGATTAAAAACTATTGGATTCTGCGTTTGGCTGACCAGATTATGCCTGAAAACCAAAAACCAATGCAGTAACTGAATATCATCAAAATAAATCCATGCCATTTCAGGTGAACAACCAAAAGGTACATTCACCCATGCGTGGTTGGCTGAGACCATAGCCAAAAGTTTGTTCAAGACTTCTAGCCCACGATTGACTGCAGTTGGAAGAAACCAAAAACCAATGCGAGTGAAAAGGAACGCGGCACTGAACATTCAAGCAACTCACAGGAAGCGGCCAAACCCGTTTTAGGTGATATATACTTTGTCATAGAATCGTACCAGTTTCAGAAAAGCGTCATGCACAATGCGACAGGGCACGAGAGAACAGTTTCTTCACAGGATCCGGACAGACTAAGATAACAAGTTTGATGATATCATTTCGCAAAAAAAGCACGACTGTTTCAGATCCGAAATCATCAAAATAAATCAGACTAAAAACAAACAAAGTGACGTGGACCATATTCCCTAAGTATACTTGGTTCAAAAACCTCTAGAACTGCAGTTGGAAGAAACCAAAACAATGCGAGTGAAAGGAATCGCGGCACGGAACATTCAATATTTTTACAACTAACATTCACTCCCCAAGCGGCCAGAACCCGTTTTAGCTTATATACTACAGGCCCGTCATAGAATCGGCAGAAAAGCGTGCACAATGCGACAGGGCACGAGAGAACAGTTTCTTCACAGGATCCGACAGACTAAAAAAAAAACATGACTAATTATGCTTCGGAATTCTGAAGCAGAACTGAATATCTTACCATTCGTCTTGACACAGGTGAGGAAACCAAAAGGTAATTTCTTCTTGCTGGACTTTTGTTTGTTTGTTTTCGATTGATCAGTTTGGCCAGAATAAAATGCGAAAAGCATCAAACAGCTGCTACTAGAGAGCCTGATCGACATGGTTGAAAATACTTAGGACGGGGTGAAAAAGTTTGGTCCGACCGAAGGCGTCGCCGCTGGAGATACTTCCTAGACCAATCGTGTGCAGCGCCTCTCCGGAATGATGCCAATCCGCCGTCGGATCGCGTCTCGGAACCGCCACCGCCGCCGGCGACGCTTCTCCCTTCGAGGACGCGGCGTGGCCGGATTGCGTGGAGAGATGAACGGCATTCTTCCTGGGCCTGGGAGGCCACTTGATGGACTGGGCTCGATAGCATAGTGAGTGGTTGGCCCAATGTGAAAAAGAGAATGAGAATGAAATTAGGCCAGCGCAACGTTATTATACGCCGTAATTTATATGGGAATAAAAAGAGTGACGACCAAACATGAGCCATCCTAAAACAAAGGTGTGTAGACATTAGGATTAAAAAAAAAAAAAAAGTGTGTATGTAAATGAAAATTCTAGGAAGAGCTAACTAGAAGGAGCCCCATGAGAAGCCTCTGTGTTATTAAATGGAAACTCTCATCAGAGCCTCCCACTACACACCACAACACTTATACAAAGAATCGACCGCAGCTTCTTAAAAGTTTTAATTAGCATTGGATGGTGGGTTGCTAAAAGTTTGTCACGGACTCGTCCGTTACTAAATCTCAAATACGGCGATGGATGGACCGTTCTTTGTAAATATTTTGCTTTTGAGTTGGGCCGTCCGTTGGTATAGATCCTTACGTAGACCGATGGGTCCGTTGCTAAAACAAATTTTCGAGTTGGGCAGTGTTTTTGGGCCGGTTTCACTACAACTTTGGCCCAAAACGTTCCAAACCCTAAGTCCCTCACCGAGTCCCACCGAGAATACCCCGCCGCTCACTTCGTTCCCACCCGCATGCTGCTGCCTTCTCCCGCTCCGCATGCCGCACACCGCAGACTCGCCTCCACGCCGCGCACCCTGCTCCGACTCCGCCCATCGCCCGCCTCCCCCTCATCCCTTTCCTCCGACACCACCTTCCTTGTAGACCGGCATGACTGAACTCAAGCCCCTCCTCCGCCGTCGGGATCCCTTTCCTCCGACACCACCTCCCCACCGCTCTCGTTCTTCCAGAAAGAAGCAAAATCCCCCAAATCGATTTCCATACTCCTAAATCAAAGCCTCCCCGTCTTAGATCTTGCAACTCTTGGTGCTCCTTTGCTCGGATCTGGCGTCATCAGAAGGGGGGGAGGGGGGGCAAGAGGGGGCACGGCGGACGGGAGAAGGCAGCGGTGAGTTGGGATGCGGAGGAGAACGCTGCGAAGGTGAACCAGGAGCCGACGCGGTCCGACTCGCATGTGGCGAGGACCACGACGCGGAGGTGTTTGAGTGTCCATGGATGACGCCTGGGTGCTTCCCGCGAGATCTTGGCCATGCAGGACGCGCGGAGAAGAGGAAGGAGATGCAGACGCCACGTCTCAGCCACCAATGTTTACCGATCTGCTGTGGTATGCATGTGCCTTCCCTTGTGCTATTTTTTGGCCATGATTCCCTTTGTGCTATTTTTTGGTCATGATTCCCTTGTGTGACTGGAAATTGTGGGTAATTTGAGTGGACTCTAAAAGGATTGAATACTCCTGTATATGGGGTTGGAAACTTGGAGGAAATTGTGTGGGTGGATAGCTCACAGGGCACTGGGGTGAGGGGAAATGCTGCTGTTGACTAACTTGTTTCTCTGGATCTACACTTGTGAATGCAGAGTTCAGCATGTTTGTGAAAGAGGAACTGTTGAATGATATGTTTGTGTGTTGAATGATATGTTTTCTCTTGTTACAGTTTCCTCTGTGCTAATCGATTCACTGGAAGCATCCCAAGGTCAGCTGCAAATAACTGAGCTATATGTCCTAACTGTGTTACCTATTTGGGGGCAATTGACCCTGCATATGAATTTGTTACATGCTGTGTATGAAAATAATTTGGCATACTGTCTACATACGACAGTCTATATTGAGGTCACAATTTGTTATCCCTAGCTAGTCTTACTCACATGTTCAATTAGCAGAATCAACTTTTTCTCCAAGAAGTTATACTCATATTGAATTATGTAAGATCTGAATTTATCTATCTATATTTGACTCTGTGTCATGCAGTATTAGTTTTGCCAGCCATTACCAATTTTTAGTAATGATGTTTAGTACGCATTGACATGTGTCGAAAGTACAAAGCATTGGTAGGTATGTAGGATGGATGCTGACATGCTGTAAGTCATCTAGAGTA
This sequence comes from Hyparrhenia diplandra, assembly GCA_015847255.1. Lineage (NCBI taxonomy): Eukaryota > Viridiplantae > Streptophyta > Magnoliopsida > Poales > Poaceae > Hyparrhenia > Hyparrhenia diplandra. The sequence continues at coordinate 42,064 of JADLZK010002010.1, read as the reverse complement.
CTGCTTGCTAGCTAGCCAGCCATTTTCATTTAGCATGAATGCAGTGATGAGTTACATGTTGGTTTTCTTTTAATAGATATGATGAATGAAAGCCAGCGAAGGTCTATGGATAAGACATGGATTGAGAATGAGCCTAGGTTATTTTATTTTGTTTGAACTCACCAAACCATAGAAATTTGATCAAGAATAATTAATAAGGATGCCAGAAGCAATTAGGTGGTTGATGGTAGCACTGTCAACCTCGGCCTCTGGGACACTGCACGTGACTAGCTGTGCTGTCCTATTTTGCTACTTATGATACTCTTTTTTCTCTCCTTGTGCATATCTTTTTTCCTTGTTCATCAAATCAAAATGGTTAAACCTCCATCTTTTCTACTGCAACAGGTCGAGAGGATTACAACAGACTGAGACCACTGAGCTATCGTGGAGTTGATGTTTTTCTTCTGGCTTTCTCACTGATCAGTAAGGCCAGCTATGAGAATGTTTTGAGAAGGCAAGACACTAATTTTATGTTCCACATTTGGTTTTGTTTGCTCTACATGTCACTCTATCCCAGTGTTCTCTGGCATGCTTGTTTTTATCTCATACCTGATAGTCTTCATTTAGCTGATTATGTGATAAAATCCATTGCTTCTAGCTTGATCATATTCTGATTGATTATTTTTTTCCTCAGTGAACTCAATTACAGTACTAAATTGTACTGAAACAGATCACCAAAAATCAATTTTTGAATAGGGTTATTAATACAGAGATGGCTACCAAACTTCTTGTTTGCTGACTCTGAAACTCTTCTATTTTCAGTGGATACCTGAACTGAAGCATTATGGACCTGGTGTGCCAATAATTCTTGTAGGGATAAAGCTTGGTAAGTACGGTTTGGTCCTAACACTTTAGACAGGATCACATTTGCCAATTAGCATCAGTACTGCATTGAGTAATTTGTGTTCACATGTAGATGGTTGACAGTAGCATCAGTTGATGGTAGTAAAAATATAAATACTGTGGAATGCCATTGCTTGGACTTTTAGTTGCAGCAGGATTAAAGGCTAATGACTCTTCCTACAGTTTCATGACTGATGGCTAGATGAAAGTGCAGTTTGCAATAGAATTCAGAGATGTTGTATTCAGTTATCTGTAGTAGACTAGTAGTAATAACATAGCACAAACATGGAATCTGTAGTTGTAGTCTAGTAGTAATAACATAGCACTAGCATGCTTTCCATTTAGAAAATGCAATCCGTATTAGTTTTAACCAGTTCCACTGAAGTTCAAATCTTAAATATAAATCTTAAGTAATAACCATAGTAGCCACGCCCTTATGCTGAAATCATGACTTTAGGCGATGCTGTAGAGATGTCGGTTGCTTGGCCATTTAATTGAGTAACGTCCACTTAATTCTATTCTTTTTTTATATGTGGTCTACAGTTTCTAATTATGATACTTGTTACAGCTGAAGGTCTGCAGTCAGCAACCAAGAGGATAACAATGCTTTTTGGATGATGACTTCTGCTCAACAGGATAACAATACTTAACGACTTGATGACTTCAGCTAGATTTGTATTCAGCTACTATATGCTTGTATGGGTTGCCTTGATGGCAAGAAGCTTAAGCTAGTGACATGATTATACATGTACTCATTTGATATGAATGAATGAGAGTGATTAATGCCATTTGTGTATGTTATTCAATGTTGTATTTGTTTTGAATGTGATCTAGTTTTAAATATATGTGGATTATTTTTTTTTTTTACATATTCAATTGAGCTCGATGGACTGTCAGTTGCTATAAGTTCAATTTTTGCCATGGACGATCTGTTGTTAAAGGCTCTGACTGGTTATCCGTTGCTAAAGCTTTATCGATGGAGGGTCCGTGGCTAAAGGAGGGTCCGTCGCTGTATACATTTAACCACGGCTTCATTAGCATCTGCAGGGGTCCGCCGCTGTAAGTTTTAGCCACGGACTGAAAGTCGCTGTACCCCCCATATAGCAACGGATCGCAAGTCGCGATTAAGGGTTGTGGTGTAGTGTCCATGTAAACCATTGATAATAAAATATATAATAAACGTTATATTTTTCACAAGGATTAGAAAGATATAGTCAATTTAATATATTCTAATTACCATTGATAATAATAGTAGTTCGATCTAATATGTTTTTAAAACATAACCCACAAATACTATTATGAAAAACAATGTAAATAAAATTTCTAATTTTTTGTAAACTACCCAAAGTTTATGTGTAAGTGTATTATAAAATGTATCTAAAAATTCAAAACGCCTTATAATTTTAGAATAAAGAAGAGACTAGCAATTAAAACTCAGTGAACCCTTGATAATGAGTTGAGCGGGAGATATTGAAACTTCCAATTGTAGTTGTGGTGTTGTATCTATTTCCGGGAGGCTTGGTACAAATATATATAGGAGGAAAACTCCTTACATCCACAACAACTAGCAGCAATATGGTACTAATTGATATTGCACCTCTCACCTTTTACTCATGGCCTAAAAACAATAAAACCCATTAAGAAACACAAATATTGAGCCTTTAAAATTTATCGAGAATTTCTTCATAAATTTTGGGAAAACTATTCATACATAAATTCTAACAAATCCGTACCCAAGCCAAACAACTCGAACAAGCACACACAGCTGTGATTTCATTCGATTTAAATTAAGGGGGTGTTCATCTGCTCTTTGTCAGCCATGTGCCATGTGTGGTTCTTCCCATGCACGCGGATGCGGCCCCGCCCAAAATATACAGCACTCTTCGCTCATGTTCTTGTTCATTTCACTCAGAAAAGCAAAACAAATGGCATTTCTTTGTTAGAAAAATTTAAGACTTTGGCCCGTTCGAATCTAAAATTGGCACTCAATACAATACAACATCGCCTAGATCCTTTCAGTCTAGCATGCAACGCGCGTGACGGGCCGCCTTTGCCGGCCGGCGCTCATCACGCGCTTTATCCCGGCACCGGCACACCTCCGCCGCGCGTGCTCGCGGACACGGCTACTTTACCCCCGGAAATGCACACCTTCTCGTCGATCGATCTACATCACGGCCCAAAGCAGCAGCCAGCACACAGAACGCGCACGAAGCGATAGGCGACGGCCGCCATGTACATGTACGCGGCGGCTCCGAGCAGCAGCAGGTTGGCGGCGGCCGCCGCCTTCGTCGTCATCTCCGTCTCGCTGCAGCTGCTCTTCCGCCACTTGGGCGCGGCGACGACGACGGTCGTCCACCGCGCCGCGGCGCAGGAGCTCGGTAGGCGTTCCGCCCGGCCCCGGTTTACACACGCACGCGCGCAGCGCCGTGACCGTGAGTGACCGATCGAGCCGGTAGCAAGTCGTTGTGTCATGCCTGCGTGCATCCGATGGTTCGTTCTTGTGACACGCTCCCTGTGCTGTGTGTGCATCCATGGCTTCATTGATGCGTTGGGCGATGGCTGGCTGGGGTCCGGTGGATGAAGACGACGAGGAGGACTTCAGCTACCGGCGGGACGCCGGGAACGGACCGGCGCGGTGGGGCTTGATCCGCAGGGAGGGGCGACGTGCCCGTGGGCATCCAGCAGTCACCCATCGGCCTCTCAACACCGTCGCCGGGCTCGCCGACCGGCCTGGCCGACTGGGCCGCTCCTACCGCCCCCGCCGCCGCGTCCATCGTCAACCGCGGCCACGACATCATGGTACGTATATATGCGCCGGCGGCCGGTCCATGTCGTCGTCGACCGTGGTTATATATATGTGATCAACCTGCATGCGTGTGTGTGTGTGTTCGATCAGGTGAGGTTCAACAGCAACCCGGGTGGCGTGGTGATCGACGGCGTGGCGTACCGGCTCCGGCAGATGCACTGGCACGCGCCGAGCGAGCACGCCATCAACGGCCGGAGGTACGCCCTGGAGCTGCACATGCTGCACCAGAGCGACAACAACAGGTACGCGGTGGTCGCGCAGCTCTACAGGATCTCCCGGCGCCGTCGCGACAGGACCATCCACAGGGTGAGAGAGCGACGACGACGCTCTGATCTCATCCATCTGTTGTTCATCAATCATCATCATATGAATACCACTCCAAATTTGCATTGCGATGATCGATCTCATCTGATCGCGTACGTGCAGCTGGAGCGGTACATCCGGAGGATCGCGAGGAGGAAGGACCAGGAGGAGCTCGTCGACGAGGTGGTGGACCCGCGGTGGCCGGTGAGCCGGAGCACGGCCTACTACAAGTACATGGGCTCCTTCACGACGCCGCCCTGCACGGAGGGCGTCACCTGGGTAGTCGCGCACCAGGTAAATAAACCTACATGGAACACAGAGCAGAGGTCAACAAAACTGTCCACGGCGACGTACGTGTGTGTGTGACGTGGCGCCACTTGCGTGCAGACACGGCGGGTGACGCGGCGCCAGGTCAGGGTTGCTACGGAACGCCGTCAACGACGTAAGCACTGTTCGTTCACCACCGTTACGTCATAGAGTTTGCAGTATACTGGTATATACGCTGAAGACGAAACATTGTGTGGTTTTTTCTGTTTGGTGTGTGCAGGGCGCCAGGAGCAACGCGAGGCCGATTCAGGAGGCCAACGGCAGGGGGATGACCTTCTACTACACCTCGCCGGCGCACGGCCGAGGAGCGAACGGGGGACTAGCATGCAAGGAGACGGAGTGCTCTGTTTCTATGTAGGCGACACAGTGCTTGGCCAAACAACTCATGCCCGTGACGTCCGATAGTGTTAGAACAGAGTGCAGACTATTTTTTTTCCCCGGATCCGGAGATCATCATTTCATTGCTAATGATGTATGTAGTTGTAGTGTGATTCCGTTGGCAAGTGTGAGTTTGTGCCCAAAAAAAGGCAGCAAATTAAAACGTTTGCAACGGAAACAGAGTATGAACTTGGAAGCTCCTTTTCCTTGTGAGTGTAGACTCTTAAAGCCATGTCCTATATCCTATATATATACCTAATAATAAAGAGGCAAAATATCTGTTGTCTTTTGGTTTTGTCGGACAACACTACACAAAGCTAGGTGATGTTTAATGAACTTTTTAGATATATATTTTGGCTACCTTCAAACTTTTTCACAAGGAAACACTCTCAAGGCTGGCAAGGTAACAAAAAAAACTATGAAAATATGGTGTTGCATATATTATATATAGATTTTTGCTATATATGTGTCAACATATTTCTTTGCTATATATCTGTCAAAATTTTTACTTTTGATTTGCTTCAAGATTCGTGTTGTCTATTGGGTGAAAGGTCCTAAATGGCGAGAGGAGGGGGTGTGTGAATAGCCTAATAAAATTTTCTACAAAACACTAGGCAAACTTGTTAGAATAACAAAAAAGGCGATAAAAGCGTTTGCTCTAGCTCTACTTGTCGGCAAGCCTTCTATTAACAATTCTAGTTTGCTATGATCTCTAGTTCACTCAATTTGCTAAGTCGCTACTTTACCAACTAGGTGAACAAGCTAGTTTACACTAAACAAGACTAAGCAACTAGCTAGGCTACACAATCTACACAAGCACAATATATATCAATGTAAATGCAAGTGTGTAGAGGTGATATACCACAATGTCGAGGCTAGTCAATCCAATCACCGAGGATGATATGATGAGATAAATCCAAATCGAAGCCAATCACCAATAGACAAATGGAGACACAAGATTTAACCCGAAGTTCACTTGAGCACCCTCAAGCTACGTCTCCGTTGGTCGACCTTCTCACGTGTGGGTCAAGGTAGAGCTCACCCAAGCCAATTGTCTTTAGGCTTCTTGAACCCAAAGCAAATGAGAGGTACTCACCGACACGAGCAATGTATTATCTTGCAATTCGTCGTCCCGACGAGGATGCACGGTCCTCTCACAAATCACCGGAGGTGGCCAAGAACATACACCTTCTCTTGACAACGCCTCCACCAATCACCAAGCCGGCTAGGAGTGGTGCTCTCCAAGAGCAACAAGAAAGCCACCGGCTCACAACGATCCTCAAGCGCCACTAGATGCAATGATCAAAGCAAAGTGTGTGCACTTGAATCACCTCAACTCACTAGAATGATGCTCACAAGCAAGAGGAGTGAGGAGAAGGGAGTGTGCTCAGCTCTAGAGGTGTTAGGATTGATTTCAAATGACCAAGAGACCTCCCAAAGCTCGCCAAAGGGGTATAAATACCCCCACCATGAAATCCCACCGTTGGGGTGCAAAGCACGCTCAAATCAGCCTCGATGGGCGGCGATCGACCGGACTCACTCCGTGAGTCCGGTCCTGGGTCCACACAACCGAACCCCAACAGGACCGCTCAATCCCCTGCTGGTCGTGTCCGGTCGCGCGTCCGATGGGTGCTTCCGGTCACCACCGGAAGCGTCTGGTCGCTGCGTCCGGCCAAATTCGGCCGGAGCCCCGAAAAACAAGCTCTCCTCCGGACGCACACCCAGTGCGTCCGGTCACTTTTGCTCGCTTCCGGTCGCCGAGTCCGGTCGCCATCTGAGTTGCGAAAATCCGTCATTGTGTTGCCGTTCCTTCGCCTTTGCTCCAAAACCGACTTTCGCTACTTGATTCTTGTTGCCGACACGTCGAAGAGCACCCCGACACCATGTGTTAGCATTTTGAAAACATTTTCCATCAAGTACGGAGTTAGCTCTCTAGGTTAGAATGCATGCAAATGATTTTGAACCTAGAGGCACATGAGGATCGATATGTACGATAGTTTTTCCTCTTTATAGTACGGCTTATCGATCCTATAATCACTCACACCCTCTATGGTGTCTTGAGTGTGAAAACAAAATGGCCCTATGGATATACCTTTGCCTTGAGCCCATTTTGATCCACGATCCACTCCAAGTCATGCACTTGATCATCAATTGAATCATCTCGATCCATCCACCATGACCATCATGCACCAACCTTGGCTTGACCAATCTCCAACTAAAACAAACACTTAGCATAGAGAGATTAGTCCTAAGGATGTCACTAATTATCCAAAACCAATCTAGAGATCTTCAATTGGGTGTGCCAGCAGAAAAAGGTTCCCCTGAAACCAACCCGGTGCATATCCTCACTAATGGCTCCCTTCTTTTTCCCCAACCTTATTCGTGTCGTCCGCTCCACGCTACGCGGTGGCCTCGGCTTGCAACATTGCGCGCGCCAAGAGGTCAGGTTTTGTCTTCGTGCGCTCCAGGAAATGGGTGTGGGTGTGTGTGGTCGTCTATGTCTCTGGGTGAATATGTTTTCTATTTAGAACAATGTAGAACATAAATATTTATCTTAACAGTTTCTAGAAGGAGAGACAATATATCATCTTCTTATGGGTCCCCCGGCCTATAAAAGGTACCCTGCTTGTCATGCCATCTATCAAAGCGCATAGTAGATATGGGAAGGGTGTATGTACAAGAGTGTGAGTAATTTGAATATACATTTAATTTAGTAAAAAAATAAATTTAAACGGATGTATCTTATGTATGGAAATAGATACATAATAGATATGGGAAGTTCTATTTCTTTCATCGCACATCAGAGAACAACTTTCATTAACCTTATAGATATAGATCATTTAGTCTTATCGGGAATCTTAACGGGGCTTTGGTGCCTCGCAGTTTCTCATGTCGTTTGCGATGAAGAACGAGAATCATGCGCTCTCGACTTTGGAAGAACACCACTCGAGCATTCCCTTGAATTTTGTGATAGTTTTGCCGCCATTTTCTTCCTTAGAGCGATTTGAGACTGTGGTGAGCATTGTTGAAATTATGTGATCGTATCTCTCTTTTAGGGTCTTGTCATCGTCGGCGGCATTGAACTCACGGGGAACTAAAAACTAAATGTAGACAACAATCACAACACGACATTGTCTATTAAACACGAAGCCGCATCACTTCTAAACAAGAAACAACGGCACAAAATGCAAAAAAAGATACAATAAGCAGTCTATCAATGGAAAGTTATGGAAGTATCTATTTAAAGCGCTGCTAGTGTATTTGTGTGTGTCTTTGTGAGTGTGTGTTGGATTGTCATAGATGCAACATTTTTTGGGTATTGCATAATGGTGAGCTATATCTATCACAAGGTTAATAAATCTTAGCATGTCTTTTCTCTAATTTGTTATCGATGTGTTGACCTTTTTTATGTATGATGGAGCAATATGAGGTGTAGTTGAGTTGATTTTTAAGCTTTTGCATTTTTAGAGTTGTAATGGTCAATTTAGTTGAGTTGATTGTATTTTTAATTGTAATGTCCCAAGTTGTAATGGTGATTTTAGTTGTTTAGGTGAACAATATGTTGGTCCTGAAGTTAATTTCTTGAGATGTGGTGTTCTTCTTTATGCTCTTCTTGCTAGCACTTTCCATAGTGTTTTCATAGCACTATCGTGTATACCATGCAAGTTAGTGTAAAGTCTGATTATAAATTTAATTCAAACACATGAGTTTATCATTGAAATAGTTTTCTAGCCACAAGTGGTCTAAGTGATCATGAAACAAACTCTCTTTGCATGCACAGAAATATTTGCTAGTGTATACAAGAAAGTTAAAGATATTCTTTCAATCTAATACATTCTTGACATGAAAGATCAAAACCCTATATGCCTTATTAAAAAAAAACATTTGTAGATAATTTGTTGGAGATAGCAATGCAAACTTTTTAGAACCATTCATGCAACTCATGGTTCATGATATTATGCTTGAAGCCGCTAGAAGTGAACACCTAAAACTTAGAACAATGTATAAATATTTATCTTAACAGTTTCTAGAAGGAGACAATATATCATCTTCTTATGGCCCCCCGGCCTATAAGAGGTACCCACGCTTGTCATGCCATCTATCAAAGAGCATAATAGATATGGGAAGGGTGATATGTACAAGAGTGTGAGTAAGTTGAATATACATTTAATTTAGTAAAAAATAATTTTTTAAACTTGAGTTATCAAAAATTGGTGATACACCCTCTAAGGTATTCTTTCACTTCGAAACTTCAATAGTGTCTTAATGAAAAAAGTTATTATCCTCATATGAGATGTCATTTATGGATAGTACTGATCGTAACAATCCACCAGCAAGTTAGGGTCAAGGTTCAATATCATAGACTCCAATACCTATTTTTGACTATACACCCAAGAATATAGCTAATTATGTATGGTTTGACATATAGCATTTGAACCCAAGAATATAGCTAATTATGTATGGTTTGACATATACATTTGTTGTTCATTGATCTACTTGTCAAGCACAAGTTGAACAAGTGTTTTCCCATTAATCTCCACACATCTCCAAGCAGAAGTCTGAATAAGTGTTTTCCATTAATCTCCACAAATCCCCAAGCAAAAGTCTATTTTTGATTATCGAACAAAAACTAGAACATAGATGAACAAACAATTAAAAAAAAAATTACAAACTAATAGAAAAATAGAAAACTCCATTTAAAAAATACAAACAAACCCATGAAGATTGAACTTTACAAATCATCCTATTCTCAAGAACATAGCCCACGACAGATCCAGTTTGAGATCTCATGGCTAAAACGTGCAAAGTAATCGTGTCGACCGGTCTTAATGACATGTCTAAACAAGGATGAAACAAAAAATATATATACAAAACCAATGTTAATATTATAGAAGGAGCCAAGACAATAACTAAAACAACGAGGATGCAATTTTTGTAGTCTTTTTGATAGCGATGATGGCTTGTGTGTCTTTTTTTTTTTTGGCTATTAGCTATATTTTTTTCTTAGTTGTGATTGTCTATTTAGTTGTATTTTTTTAAAAAAATTGGAGTTATTTTTTTTTCCCCTTTTTCGAGTTTGATTCGTTTATTTTAGTTGAGTTGATTGTATGTGTAGTTGTTACTTTGATCTCTCTTTTTTAGTTGAGCTGATTGCGTATTTATAGCTTATGTTGTTTGAGTTTTTTTTTTTTTTTTTTTTTTGTTGGTGTCTTTTTCTGATTTTGGAGCTGCTTGGTGTTGTTTCCTACTACTGCTGATGCTCACCGCTGATGATGCTTGTCTCTCTCTTCGGTCGTTTGTGTGTTTGTGGAGTGTGTTCGTGTGTGGTGTTTATGTGTGTGTGTGTGTGTGGGGGGGTGTGTTTTTAGGCGGTGATGGTTTGTGTGTGTGAGAGTGCTAGTGTGTTTTTGGTTTGTTTTGTGTGTATGGGTGTATTTTTAAGTGTTGTTGCTTTCTCCGTGTTGCGTGGTTTGTTTGGGTCTGGTGTGTGGCTTTGAGTGTCTGGGTGCATGTCTTTGCTACTGTTGTGTATGCCTTCATGGGTGGGTGTTGGAGTGTGCTACATGTTTTTTTGGTACTGGATGATAGTCAACTATATATGTTAGAAGATTGATAAATCGCAGCTTGTCTCTTCTCTAACTAGTTAGTGATGTGTTGACTTTTTTTGTGTGTGTTGGAGCAATATGAGGTGTAGTTAAGTTGATTTTTTAAGTTGTGTTTTTAAAGTTGTAATGGTCAATTTAGTTGAGTTGATTGTATTTTTGTAGTTGTAATGTTGTGAGTTGTAATAGTATTTTAGTTGTTCAGGTGAACAATATGTTGATCCTAAAGCTGATTTCTTGAGATGTGACATTGTTTTTTGTGCTCTTCTTTCTAGCACTCTCAAGTGAGCTAGAATCTTAGGGATTTCAAGTCTTCAATCGAATTGCATTTGCAGGCAAGTTAAGCATGCCACATCAGCATTTCTACAATGAGCTACAATACCCCCTCAGTCCAAATATAAAGCGCCCCAACTCCTCGCTTTTCTCTTGGGCAAAAAAAAAAAAACTGGAATCTTCTCTCCCTCTCTCGGTCTCCCCCGAAGCCTCAATGGCGCAAGCTCTCGCCGCCGCCTCCCTCCCCGCCTCTAGCCTCGGCGCCGCCCGATTCAGCCGGTGCTCTTCCCCTCTTCCTCTCCCTCCATCTCGATCTACAACCATGGCGGCGTCCCAAAGACGTGGGCGGCGCCCTAACCCTAACCCTAGGTCGGTGCCAAGTTCCGCCATGGTTGCTCCGCCAAGGCCATTCCTCGTCCTCGCCTCTCTCTCGTCTCGACCTTGCGTCGTCCCGTCCTCCTCCCCTCCGCCGTATTCCTCTCTCTCCCTCGCTTGTCGCGGCAGCACCTCGCGCTTGTGGCGTAGCGCCGCCGTCAGCCCCAACTGCGGCCAAGTCTGGCCCGCTGTGGCCCTGCACCGACGATGCGAGACTGCTTCGCCATGGCCACGATTAAACCCTAGCTAGCTGAGTCGTTTCCTACATAGCCGATGGGTCAACAAAGCATGGGGAAGAGCAATGCCTCATGGTGCGGCTGCAGCGTCGCCTTTGGGATGGCGGGTATTATCCAGCCCCTCCATAGAACACTTCTCTTCCTTCTTCTATGGTGTTGCCTTAGTTCTATGTCCAATTCTGCAGTCAAAAGCTATAGAGGATGGTGTTGATGCCCACTTGCAAGTGCTTTTCTTGGTTATTCATATATGAAATATGTAAGATTCGCGACCTCTTGTTTTATCGGCAATCATGTGTTTGTCATAGTTCGGATCCTAGAAGAACCGCTCTATTGAATCTCCTGTTCTTAGGTGTGGACAAACTTGATCGTGGATCGTGATCTAAAATAGATGAATGTTTTATTTGCTCTGAACAATGTCCTTAATGCGTTATGGATATAACTAATGTGTTATGGATATAAATTGTGACCATGCATTTTGTGTGTATATTTTAATTTTTATATTTTCCTCGAAATATTGTGATAAGGCGATGATGTCACCCGCCATATTAATCTGTGTTCTCCCCGCATTTTGCTTGGCTTAACATGTTTTGTTTTTCTCCACGACTTTCAATTTGTACAGGCGGAATTTGTATGAAGCCACTTGGTTTGGGCCGCTAGACTTTTAACAAAATGTGCCAATGATAATGCTCGAGTTGAAGAGTTATATTTGAATAGGACTGCTAAAATCCATGGCTTGCCTCGGGATCCCTTTGGTAAGTTTGGGTTTCAGCAACGTAAGTTTCAATGATGTGTAACTTAACGTATGCATAGGAGACTTCTATGTTGTATCAATCGGCGGTTTTTGAAAAAGATGTCTCTCAACTTTCAAGGAATTAAAAAGTGGTCATAGCATGATTTTTTCAAAGTTGTTATAAATCCATTGATTGCAAACATAGTTTCATACTTTCATTTCTTTGATAGCAAGGCCGTTATAAATTCATTATTTAACATGTTTATCATATACAAATCTAATGTGGCTAATAATAAATCTTAGACTATTGGAAATCAGCATCATCATTTACGCTTTCTTGTGCTCGAATTTTGACAAAGAGGTATTTTTGTCAAAGAAATTTTGAAGCTTGGTCTCGGCCAATCGGGACCTTTGCCATTTTACTTGCTACTGTAAATGTGATATCCAAACATGGCAGCTATTCTTTGAAACCCAATCTTTTTAGCTATGCACAGATAAGGTGTTGAATGAATGATCAGGCCTATTGTGCTGGTTGTTTCACTTCAGGTTGTACCAGAGGAGGTGTGCAAACAATATACATCCACACTTCTTGCGCCGAACGTCGGCTTATCTATCGATTCAGAGACAATACCCTGGGTGTTCATATTTGACTATGCTATGATTATTTTGGAAAAAGAAATAAATGCTATGATTAACTGCTCGAATTCAAGCAAATTGGTATCACAGGAGCTATCAGATTACTACAATATATATTATCCGCCTATTGCTTTGTGCTTATTAGGTATTGATTCATACTAATTCTCTGAAAGAAACTACCATGACATTTGCTTCTTTTGTGATTGATCATCACTTCACGAACATATTTCCAGTTAATTGCTGAACTCAGCTTAGTTATGCATACATTTTCCCTTTTGCCAGTGTGGTTTTGAATCCAAACAGACCAACCTTTCTGTTATCTTATATATATGTACAGTGACTCACCCAAATCATATCACCATGTCTGATTTTCATTACAAAGCAATAGTCTAACAATATCTACCAAGCGGACCAGCGAAGTTATGTTTCAAGCCACTTTTTTAGATATTTACAACAAAACCGATGTTGCGAAATAAAATATGTAGTAGATGAGACGTAGACAATTGATGCTCTTCCTCTACACAGTTTTTTTACATGTACACTTTACCATTCTTCTTTGGTAGGAACAATTGTCTTTAGTACAAGGAGAACTACAGGGAATTCTTTGGATGAGATATTGTCAGATTACCATGTAGAGTTGATGTTCTTCTCATCGCCTTAATATGCTTAATTAGGATGGACCCCAGGTTTTTAGTTGTACATGTTTTCATGTATTTGTAGCAACAAGGATGTACCATGCTCCTCGGTTTTTGGCTCAGCAATATGTACTTCACTTTGGCACCTTGGAAATGGACAAGATATGTCATTTTTACATTGTTTGTGTCAAGTCACTTTTGGTCGTTGATTCTAGCCTCTTCTTTTTAATCTCTCCTATATATTTCCACCTACCTGGTGTTCCTACTTATATCCTTCACACACGTCCAATTAAACTTTTTACATTGTTTGTGTAAAGTCACTTTTGGTCGTTGATTCTAGCCTCTTCTTTTTAATCTATCCTATATATTTCCACCTACCCGGTGTTTTCTACTTATATCCTTCGGCACATGTGTATTCCGTTTTTGGTTCAAATGTCTTGATTTGCTCGCTGCAGGCCCTTGGTTTGGTGTGTTTTGAACTGCAGTTCAATGTTCTGGAACATGATCTTCCATGCGTAGTGGCAGTGCTTATGGTGGACAATTCTAAGCATGAGGTAAACAAAGGCATTCTATTTTCATTGTTATTATGTATTAAGTGGCCAACAATTTTGGTTCATCTCGTGTTTTTACATGTGCATGTTTCCATTGATTTCTAACCGCAAGGAGCATGCTCCTCAATTTTGGTTTTGCCATTTTTATTTATTTTTTTCCCTTCAACCTATGATGAAACTTTTATGCCTATTGCTAAAGAATATGATCTTGTGTTTATTCGCTAGTGAAATACTAGGCATGACCTATTACTTATATTATGTAAATTCTGAGAGTAACTCAGTTGCCACCATGCCTTGAAGCTCCAAGTCTGTAAACAAATGATGATTCGTATGTTTATGAGGCTAAAAAAAAATCCTACCTTTAGTTTAAAAAAAGAGAACTTCATCAGCGTAGCAGAAATTTTACAAACCTTTACTTTTATGAGAAGCACGGTATTTGGACGTCAACAATTTTATTGCGTGCTCGGGTTGATTGAAGCAAATAGCAGGTATGAAAGCTGACAAAAACCTCACACACATGCCACTTGTAATGGCAGTAAGGTCCCCCGATTATTCCATTGTCGTAGGGGGCTTCTATCATATCAGTTAAAAATAAAATTCACAAGAGTGATCCATGTGATTCATTGATTAGTAAGCAACCTGAATAATATAGCCAAGTAAGAAAGACCATGCAGCTTATATGATGTAAACACACCGATTGACAAAGAAAAACCTCAATATTGTTCCATAGTGTCCATTAGCGAGAGTGGTCTATGCAAAATGAAATAAGTGATACTAGAAATCACGTGCGGCGTTGCCGCTACGCGGCCAAAACGACAAGGTGCATGCCTTATGTTGCCCGTTTCGGGTCTATTTGATAGCCTTTGTCCAAATGGGGACATGAAATTAAGTGTACCTTGTTGATCCACCGACGGTAGGTGCTCCCTGAGTTGTGTGTTTGGCGGGAAGGGTAGGCGTAAGCCGTGGACAGCAGCAGAAGCTATCTATGTCATAAACCGAAGCTATCTATGTCATAACCCACCCATGTCGATGGGAAATGTGGTGTTTATCTCTATATCATTTCCCCTATTAATTCCCTTATGCACAAACTGAACGGTGGATATGGTTTCAATTGTGCTCCATATTCCTATCCTAACTTGCATATCCCATAATCTAAACAGTGCCCAAGTGTTGACACGAGGGTATTGCTTTTTTTAGAAAGGGGAATATATTAATATCCCAGCTTCTGCATCGACTAATGCATATGGCTGTTCATTATTACAAGCAACCAAAACAACTCCAAAGAATCTCAAATGCAAAGATTTGAGCCCTCAAGACAAAAAAACAATTTGAAAAGGAACAAACTAAAGAGAAATTCTATTGCTAAATCTCCACCATATCTTGCGAACACCTCCATTGCGGTTGTCTCAATAATTCTACAACCCGCCTTCATGAACTAGCGATCCTCCTCCTTACAAGTAAGGTCCAGACTGGTCCAATACATCCCCTTGAAGATAACCTGTAAAATAAGGCGGTGTTGTGGCCTTATCAAACACAACATCATTACGTGTTAACTAAAGTGTCCAACGAGATAGCACTTGCACCCACAAGAATTTGAGATTTCATTTTTCCATTTAACCCTTCCAACCAACCTGTAAACAAATTGTGTACACTTGTTTGAGGTTCTAGGTTGAATGAAATATAAATGATTCTCCATACAAATTTAGCATAATGACAGTCAAAAGAGTAAATGTTGTATGGTCTCATTGAAAGAACAAAAACAACACTTCCATCACCTTGCCACTTTGTCTCTAGCTAAATTATCCTTAGTTAAAATTACTCCCTTGCACAAGTACCACATAAAGACTTTAATCTTGAGAGGTAGTTTAAGTTTCCAAATTAAGGTATTGTACGGTAACGCCTGTACATTTAACGAAGTGCTCTGTACATGGAATTAACTGAAAACAAACCGTTTTGATGCAGCCCCCACACAAACCGGTCCCTTTGGTTATTTAATTGTACATCTGCAATCATGGCCACCACATTGTGCCATGCCTGTAAAATTAACTCCCATCGAGATCTCTCTGAATGCTACATTTAACGGTATCGTAGATAGTCTTGACCTAAATGAAGCACTTTTTTTTTCGACTATGTTATATAGTGCCGTAAAGATTGTTTTAGAGGTTGTGGTGCTATCCATGAATCCTCCCAAAAACGCACCTGGGATCCATCACCTAGATCAAATCTACCCATAGACGAGGAACTCATCCTTGACCTTCATAAGGCCAGCCCAAAACTGAGAGTCCCCAGGCATGTGTTGGACTTGAGTCAGAGTTTTATCCCTTAAGTATTTGTTTTTAAGCAAATCATTTTGTTGCCATACCCCATCCCCATTTATCAGATTAAAAAGCCATTTGCTTAGTAGGCGCCTATTATGCATACCCAGATTTAAGACTCCCAATCCTCCCCCGATCTTTTGGTGTACATACTATCTCCCATTTCATCAATCTATATTTCTTTTTATGTTCATCACTTTGCGGAAAAACCGAGATCGAAAATAATCTAATCTTTTCAATACTCCTTTAGGTATCTCAAAGAAAGACATCATAAACATAGGAAGACTACTCGTAACCGAATTAATTAAAACAAGCCTCCCTCCCACCGAGAGCATCTTACTTCTCCAACCACTCGGCTTCTTTTCAAATCTTTCTTCCACATGTTTCCAATCCTTATTCATTAATTTTCGATGATGCATAGGAATTCCTAGATATCTAAAAGGAAATGATCCTACATTACACCCAAAAATTTGCGTGTACTCAGCTTGATAAGCATTAGCTTCTCCATAACAGAACAATTCACTTTTATGGAAATTGATTTTGAGTCCCGAAAGTTGCTCAAAAGCACAAAGCAAGAGCTTCATGTTTTTGGCCCTCTCTAAATCATTATCCATAAAGATAACAGTGTCATCCACATATTGAAGGACTGAGAGTCCTTCATCAATCAAATGCGGGACCACTCCATGAATTTGTCCTGCTTCTTTTGCTCGCGAAATGAGAATTGCCAACATATCAACCACTATATTAAACAATATTGAGATAGCGGATCCCAGGCGCACCCCCTTTCTTGTTTGGAAATAGTGGCCTAAATTATCATTGACCTTTATTGCAACACTTCCTCTAGACATGACTTTTGAAATCCATTCACACCAAACTGGTGAGAATCCTTTTCATTCTAAGGACTTGTTGTATGAAAGGCCACTTAAGATTATCATATGCCTTTTCAAAATCTAACTTTAGGATCACTCCATCTTTTTTCTTCCTATGCATCTCATGTATTGTTTCGTGTAGTACAACAACACCTTCCATTATGTATCTCCCTGGGATAAAGGCCGTCTGAGTTGGTCCTATCACTTTATCGGCCACTTTCAAAATTCTATTATTTAACACCTTTGTAAAGACCTTGAATGACACATTTAAGAGACAAATTGGCCTATACTGTTGAATTCGAGTTGACACGAGGGTATTGCTAAATGGTGGTTTTAATTGTGCTCCATATTCCTATCCTAACTTGCATATCCCATAATCTAAACAGTGCCCAAGTGTTGATAAGAGGGTATTGCTGTTTTCTGTTACATTAGCCCATCCTTTTTAGCCTGATTCCAAATGCATTAAAAAATATGATAGATGGCTAAATGCTTAGCATACTTGAAGTAGACCCATTTGGTTTTTGTGTCATGTTTATAAGGACCGATACATACAGAAGGGAGCCAGAAATATTAGATGAATAAAGGAGAAGCAAGCAGTACCTCCCCGTAGATAACCCATTTTGCTAGAATAGGATAGTCACTTGCAGATCCAATGGGAGCAAACAAAGATGAGCATATCTCATCTTGCAACTGATCCATATGGAGAAAAAATTGATATACAGGTACTGCTATTTTCATTTTAAGTAAAACAAGCAAAATTGGGATCAGAACTACTATCAAAAGATTTGGTCTTGTGCACAGCACGATTCCCACAATGACTGTAGAATAATGATAAAAAAGGACCGACAAGACCTTGATAGTGTAGGACAGGTGCAAAAAAAAAAGATTAGCTATATCCAACAATAGTGTCTTCGATTTAGTTTTATAGAAGTGAGAAGCTGAGTATTGATATTTACCTCTTTATTTCTTCTCCGCCAGATGGATGGATGAAATGTTTCAAGAAGCGGAAGGGAGCTCAAGGGTCAGGTGGTATTTCTGAACGGAAATATTTCAAGAATCTGGAGTAAGCTCAAGGGTCTCCGGGTATTCTCTAGAAGATATACTGCTACCGATACACATGTATAAAGAAGTAGTTGACTGGCCTTAGAACTTCTTTCAACGCTTTTGATGTACATGTAGTTGACTACTTTTATCGCAGACTAACAGTTTTTGAACCATTAACAGTTTTTAATCAATTGTTGACTACTTTTACCGCAGACTAACAGTGACCAGTGAAGGAAAATTAAATGAAGACTCATAGCCTCCGCCATGCTGCCCTTGAGACCAACATCTGTACCATCTGCCCAAAACTTTGCGGTATATGTATTTGTAGATATGAATCACTCATTGTATCTACACGGTGTAAGTCACCGCCGCCTTTTATGCTACATCATAGAGCAGCAATGTAACAATTGCCTTATGCTACATCATAGAGCAGCAATGTATATGGTGCTTGAACAAATCTGACCATAATCTTATAGCGAATGCAGTTACTGTATCTAGTTATGTTCATGCACAACCTTCCGCCTGTCGAAATTCGCTGTCATATTTGCTTCTCTCTGTTATTGATACTCCATCATCATTTCCACTCACATGGGTGTTTTTTAGTCTTGTTTCCACTCACATGGTGTTTTTTTTCAGTCTTTTCTTAATGTTTTCTACGAGAAAACTGCCATCGTCATTTCCACTCACATGGGTGTTTTTTAGTCTTGTTTCCACTCACATGGTGTTTTTCAGTCTTTTCTTAATGTTTTCTACGAGAAAACTGACAACTTTCTTAGCTAGCCAAGTACCATGTCATTACAATGTTTTTCAGATTCTTCGTCTATCAAATATGCTCCCTTCAATTGGCGCGCAAAGGGCGCCGCTCCTTCCACTAGTGTACCTAAAAATTGATTGCTCATTAAATTCTTATATCCATTCGTAGAATGAAATATATATCATTCCTAGTCATTTACCACATTTAACAAGGAATTGATTGCTCATTAAAGTATGATAACAAATTCAATTCAAACAGATGGCTTGATTGTTGAAATAATTTTTCTAGCCACAAGTGGTCTTTTTAGTGACCATGGAACAAGCTCCCGTTGCACGCATTGATATAATTGCTAGTATATACAAGAAAGCTAAATGTATTTGTTTTAACCTAATGCATTCTTAACACAAAAAGATCAAAACCCTATATGCCTTAATAAAAAAAATATTTATAGATAATATGTTGGAGATAACCACGCAAAATTTTTTAGAACCGTTCAAGCAACTCATGATGCATGATATTTTACATGAAGCCACTAGAATGAACACCGTGAAAACTTAGAACAATGTAGAACATAGCAGTTTCTAGAAGGAGACAATATGTACGTGCTGCCACTGCCTATAAGATGAAGTAACCCTGCTTGTCGTGCCATCTATCAAAAGAGCATGATAGATGTGAGAAGGGTGATAAGCAGAGTGCGAGTGAGTTGAATGTTAGGATAACCACTTAAGGTGTGTTTTTACTTGTTGATAGCTAAATTTGGTACAATGAAACATCACTCTTTCACTGGCCGCAAATATTGACTACAGAACAGAAGGGAAGATGACGTTGTTTTTCTCTATGCACACATGCTCTCATGTGTATCACCATTGACACACATAGAGTACATGCTCTCTTCTGCTACACATACATTCCCACGTGCATCCAACATTGGATGCCCATGGGGCATGTGTTCCCCAACATTGATGCCCATATGTGTTCCCTTATTTTTCAGCATCTAGGGATGGAATTTGTACATTGATTTACCATGTGCAATATAGTTTCTGATCTCAGCAAGATCAATACTAATTTGTTACAAGCAGCAGGGTGGCCATGAATCATGATGCAACGCTTCATGCTCGTTTCCATGCATGAGCCAGCCCAGCTGAGCATACGAACAACACGCATCTCTCGCTTAATTTCCACTACAACAACAGGCAGCAGCAACAGCAGGTTGAAGCACCAACGGCGTTCTAGTGGAACTTGAGGCTGGTGAGCACGTTGTTGCCGACGGGGTCGGCAAGGTGGTCGAGCAGGTTCTGGAACGGGCCGACGCCGGTGACGAGCCCCTGGATGAAGTAGCCGAGGATGGCGAGCATGGCGAGCCTGCCGTTCTTGATCTCCTTGAGCTTAAGCTCATTCATCTCCTTCTCAGTCTTGCCGAAGCCGAGCGGGTTGAAGAGGGGTCCACCGGGGTAGGAGGGGTCGCCGGAGCCGGCGAGGAACTTCTCGAGGCCGAGGAAGTACTGCTTGCCCATGGATCCCGGGTTGTACCAGTCCTGGAGGCGGCGGTGCTCGGCGAAGCCCATGAGCGCCATGTTGAAGACGAAGAGCGTGTACGAGTCGGCCCAGTAGTTGTAGGTGCCCGCGGGCGGATGACCCCCGTCTTGAACCACGGCAGCGCCGTCTCCGGCGGGATGATGCCCAGCTTGCCGAACACCTCCGGGGCGATGGCGCCCGCCGCGCCCAGCATGGCGAAGCGCCCGTTGATCACCTCGCCGTAGGCCAGCCACTTGGGCTCGATGAAGCCGCCGGTGCCTTCCGGGTCCGACAGCCCCAGCGGGTCGAACCCATAGTCGCCGGGCAGCCTGCATCCATGCAGCAGCAGCGTATGTACAGTGAGGCCGGTGAGCATACATGGATATTGCTGTACGTGTTGCTAGTACAAGGTTTTTAATTTGCTGCGTGCGTCAGTGCAGTGCGCAGGTACGTACGTGCCATCGAGGTATTGGAGGGACTGCTTGGACGCGAACCACAGCTGCCTGTCACCTTGCTGCGAGACCAAAACAATCGAGTCAGCACTCACAGTAGTAGTTCTCTCAAGAAACGAGCTTGTGATCGACGAGGTTGACGATCGATGGACGGATCGTCGGAGCTAGTACAGACCTTGGCCGGAGGGCTGGAGCTGGCCCTGACGACGAAGGGCGCCTTCCTCGCCGACGACCTGGAGACGGCAGACTGCACGGGGCGTCCCAGCAGCTGCCGGCCGGAGGGAGAGCCTGAGCCGCCATTGATGATCAGGCACTGATGCTTGAGCTGAGCTTCCCACTGGATCGTGTCGCTGCTGTATCCACAGTTTGGGAGGAGAGGGGGCGCAGAAGAAGAGGCACGGAAAGGTATGTGAGTGTGCCGCGAAGGGGGGTGAAGGGGCCCAGGGAAATCTAAACCGCGCCGGGGAGATGAGGCCGCATCCGCGGGGCCACTGGCGGCGCGCCGTGTGGCGGGTACGATGGGATAAGGGGGACGCCGGCCAGGGCCGGCATGTGGCTCGCAGGCGTTGGCAGCCGCTGGCCGCTGGCATGCTCGCACGACCTCAACACTTGGCCAAGATTTTTTTTCAACGGCACTCCACCACGCGTATGGTAGGTACGTTGGTGATGGATGTTAGATAATTTGGACCATTTGTATGAGGTCGTTTTTGGCTCAAACGAAGCCTCAACTCTAGCACAAATAATAAGCTGTGCATGCAAAATCAAGCAAAATGTGCATGTTTGAGACTCTACCCTAATAAAATGAGCAATAGCAAGTCATCCTGAATAGTGAATTCTGAAGGAACAATAGATGGGAGCTAGTTATGTGCATGTTTGAGACTCTATCCTAAAAAGGTCTTCACAATTGGAGCAATATTAGAGGAGCACTTCCTGTTGAATCCTGAAGGAATAATTGACTGCATCAGCTAGTTATGTTTTTTTTTTGAGACCACTCCGAAGCGCATTTAATTAAGAAGAAAAAGTGTGACCAAACACGATAAAAGGGCTCAAAGACGTAATCCCGCGGATTACCAAATGGAGCCCCCACACACACGGTGACAAACAACAAGAATACATAGGGAGTCTTGGTTCGCTAAGGGCAACCTTTTGGTGCCGGTTCGCGACCACGCCAACGCCGCCATGGCATCATCAACGGCGAGGTTCATGGCGCCCGAGATCGCGAGTGGCTCCTATCCTGGTGGGACAGATCCTTTGTCCGCCCATCAATGTCGGCAACGCAAGCGCCTATGAGGGGTGCGAAGTGGTGCCCGCCGCTGACGCCGTAGCACCGGCACAAGCGCCGAGGGAGGGCAAGATCGCCGTGCCTCCCAGCTACGCCCAAACGCCGCTGCGAGACCCGCTCGCCCTCGAGTCGGGCAAGGGTGTGGAGTCCCCGATTGGGTGGACCGATGCTCGATGAACTCGCATCCTCCCTCGCCGCGCGCCCAGCCTACCGCCACCTCTCCAGGTGGCCCAAGCGGTGTTGGCGGATCCCTTCTCACCGCCGCATGGTACAACTCAGATTTGGCGGATGCTGATGCGCCGGAGGTGGTCGGTGACGCCGCCATGAGTTTGGCTGATGGGTGTCCATCGCGCGGAGGGCGGCGGCGGCGGGGCTCGTCTAATCCGCGGGCCCGGAGAACGAAGACATCGGTTGGCGGTGGTCGCAACTCCGCCCCGATCAAGACAATCGCCTAACAGATTCGAGCGCGTGTGCATATCCCGATGGACTCCCCGCTTATCAAGGAGGGGCCCAAGCCGCGCCAGCCACGCGATCGCGGTGCATATCCCGATGAGCTCCCCCTCCGCCGCCAAGCCTCGCGGCGGCAAATGCGATGCTTCGTGCACAAATTGTGCTACATCAAAAGATGGGCTTTGCACCACTTCTCCAACCGGTGAACTTGGATACCGCCGCGCAGCATTTCGATGCCTTTAAGGGTCCACGACGCCAACCAAGGAGCAAGCAATGGAGGTGCTCTTCGGTGATGACTTCGATCCGGTGGGCGGAATCTTAACCCGCCCCGCCTCGATACGGAGGTGCAAAGATCCGCCTGGATTGCCTCAACTTGAGTTGCCGATTAGTTTATTTGTAATCACAATCTCTTGTTGCCCTTGGGCGTCGTTCGGTAATCCCCGGATTACTATTGTTTTATTTTTTTTATTTGTTTGTTACTTGTTGTAACTCAAAAACATTCTCTTCGTCTTCACGAATTTCGTGCAATGCACGCTCGAGAAAAAAAAAGAATACATAGGGAGGGAGAAAGAGGGACCCAACACCAACATCCTAACCAACTAGCCCTGCAAAAGAATCAACACAAAGGTTGACTACTCTCGAAGACGGCCGCTGGTAGACTATCGACACTCCAACAGCGACCGAAGTCATCACCGCGAGCCGAAGTGAACTCGAGCATCGGCACTCCAACAAATGCCAGGAAGCCACTATGAGCCGAGCGAGATAACGGTGACAACAATGACCAGGCAGCCACTGCGGAACACCGGTGCAAACATCGGCACTCAACAAAGGGCCAGGTAGGCACGGGTGGAGCCGAGCAAGCGACTAGGTAGCGACGCCAACCGAGACAGGCAAACCCGAAAGTGAAGAGAAACGAAATACGAGTGCCAAGCCAAATAGAGGACCGACTCGAGCCGAAGCGGCGGGCGATGACCACAGGAGGAGCAATGGTGGACGGGTGTGTGGGGTGTCAAAGCGCCTTCAAGAAGGGCTTCAACGCCCATGGACGCCGACAACGCACGTGAGAAGCTCGAAGGTCTTTTCGACCCTAGACCGGACCTGACAACCGATACGCCTCTAAGGTGAAAAGACACGATTGCGCCAACGCCGTCGACCCTGGTGACCCAGGCGGGGGTTTTCACCCAAGAAGCCAGTAGGTCCGCACGGGGCCACTCGCCCTCGCGCACCAACCGGAGTGGCAAGACCCGTCTGGCGAGCATGGACCCATTAATGTAGATACGTGCAAGAGACGACAAGCACCACCAACCAGCCACCATGGCAAAAGCTTGTGCGCCAACACCGCCACCAACCTCGCCACCACGATGGCGTCGAAGCACCTCCACTGTGATTCCAAGCTCCGCCAGAAGACACCGAGCCGGCGAGCCCAGCCCGGCAACCCGGAGGAGCCGCGACCACACCCTCAAAGACACCGAGACACCGACCGGAGGGGGCGCTGGGTAGAGGGCGCCGACGCCCGCTGCACGGACGGCGGCCGGATGGGCCACCACCGCCGACTCGACGCGCCCCGGCCCTCAAGTCGCCCGGAATGTAACCGGGGGGCCACCGAAGCACAGACGTTGGGGGACCGACCGGCGGGACCAGCGCGTATTGAGAGGCGGCGACCCAGCGCCGGGCGCAAGCCCACGAGAAGACGGTCGGAACCCTAGCGGGCAGCCGCTAACGCCTCCACCGCCGCGCCGAAGAAGAGGCGGATCCGCGCGCTTAGAGGGCAGATCCGCCCGAGCGGCCGTCGGGGCCGCCGCCCGATCGCGCCGAGTTGGGTGGGGGTGGAAGAGGTGGGGGCGAGGGGGAAGGAAACGGAGAGGGGCGCGAGAGGGCAGGGGTGCCTTTTTTGAGCCCCCCGCTTGGCCACCGCCCGCCCGGAGGACAGCGCGGTGGCGCTGCGATGCAAGGAAGGGAGGGGTGGGGTGGGCGCGGACCGGGGGGCCCTTGAGTCACGCCTCCGTCGCCGACGACGCAGCGGGGAAGAAAAAGTATCACCTAGTTATGTTATCAAGGCAAAACAAAAAAAACATGTCATAGATTACGAGAAACCTACAGCTGTGCACAGCTTGGTTGATAGATAAGGGCTATTGTGGTGGTAACCAGTGGCGGAGCCAAAGGGCTCATGCCCCTCCCCCCACCCCCTCACACACATAGCATGTAACACCAAAAAAACTACTAGTTTATGTTCATAATTTTCATTTATATTTGGAGGAAATATAACAAATTCTTATCAAATGTACCTATTAATGTTCTCTATATTACAAAATCATACAAAGCACAACTTTATATTACATTAAAATAACTGATATGAGTTCACCTAAAAAAAAACTACCACATAAGCACATCTAAAAAACTGCCCCTTAGACCTTGAGATTTATGAAATCATCGAAGATCCTCCCTATTAATGGGCACATCGCTTAATAATGAAAAAATAGCACCTTAAAGAGAGAATTATCTCTATGGCCCTCTCAAAGTTAATATTGATCTCTATGGCCCTTTTTTTTTAAAGTTAGCTATATGACCGGTAAATATTTTGATTATCTATATGGCCTTCCGTTAGGTTTAGGAGAGAAATCAATTAGGGTTACCACTGTTGGAGAGGAAGAATGACCAAAATACCCCCTGCCTTGCACAGACTGAACCGAGAGCTCCCCACTTCTCCCGTCGCGGACAAGTTTCGCGAGAAAAAAAGCGACGGGACGGGGCTTGCAGCGCCACCGCCATGGAGACCGGCGCCGCCGTGGGTCAACTGCCGGATCCGCGTTCCCCACTTCCCCAGCCCGTCCTCGTCTCGGCTGACAGCGCGGACCAATTTCGCGAGAAAAAAAAAAAAAGACCGACAGAGGGCGGCCGCATGCAGGCCAATCGACAGCGGCTGAGAAAATGGCGGAGGCGGCAGCGTCGTCGCGCGAGTGGAGTGGCTGCTGCGATGCGCGCAACAAGCTCCGCGGCGCTGTCAGGCACGTGGAACGGCGTACGCATTGGCGAGCTTCGTTTCGTAGCTCCGCGGCGGCGGCGCCGTCAGGCACGTGGAACATCGTACGCGTTGGCCAGCTTCGTTTCTCCGTCGGGCTGCCGGAGCGGCATACGCCACACGCGTGCCAGGAGTAGCAGAGGCGGCGCGCATGGCTGCATGCAGTCGCCCATCGGGCTCCTCTGCTTTTTCGTTCTTTTTGGATGGAAGCCGTTCTGATTTTCCATTTAGCTTTTCATGGAAACACTCATCAATCATTACTGTTTGTATTCGTGTGTAGTAACATGTCAATAATGACGTATGATATCAATTCTAAGCAGTTAAAATATTATTTAAGACTTTTATTCCTCACACAAAAAGATGAATTTTATCTCAGAATTAATAAATAAATAAACCAAATAGAAATTAGATATACAAAGAAACAAACAAAAAATTTTTGGTCTTTTTGTCTAGGGGGTAAAATGGTCTTTTCACCTCTCTCACTTAACACCGTCAAATGCCAAAAGCTAACGAAGGAAGGCCATATAGGCAAAAACAAAATTTTCGCCATAGAAGTAACTTTGAAAAAAAAAAAGCATGTGATTCACGCTAACTTTCTTCGAGGGCCATACGGTAATTGCCCCCACCTTAAATCTTAGAATACATATAAATGAGGTGTCAAGTCAATGAATTAGCCTAGATGGCAACCATGATAAATCTGAAAGAATTGAGTTGTGTTTGATTTTTACAAGTTGGGTTTTGTATTTGGTCCTCTTTATGTATAATTTCTAGCTCCGCCACTGATGGTAACGAGATGCTTATGCTATCATATTGTTTTTCCAGGGTTTATTTGGAACATGTTCACCTTATCCAGCGAGGCTATTGCAACAGTCACTGCCGCCAACCATCAGTTAATTTTCCTAAACTACCAGTGTCCTTCTATAATTATCTTGTGCTCATTACCTGACAACATCCCCTGATATGTTGCTTTATACATCATGCCTAAATGCTCTTTCTGGTAGACATATTTTCCAAAGTACTTACAGTTTCACCCCTTCTCCACATGTTTTTGAATACACTATTTCAATTCAGCCCTTCGTTCTCCATAAATTTTTTGGGAATGCTTATACAATGTTACGAGCAACCAAAAAAAAAAAAAAAATGCATAAAAAACCTCTAGAAAAATAGCGTGCTATAAAAATAAGCGGCTATAGGCGGCGTTGTCGTGATGCTAATTAGCGCGCTAATAGCGTAATAGCGTTTTGACCAACCTCCGCTAAATTCTATAGCTCGCGATTTTAAACATTGTAATAAACACATGCATCCAGCGGTTATTGTTGATTATGATGATACTCCTCCGTCTCTAAATAAATCAATTTCTAGAGTTGATTATGATGATACTCCTCCATTTTCATAATAAGTTTGACTTAGGACAACTCTAGAAGTTGATTTCTTTTTGGGACGGAGGGAGTATATGATTAGAGTCTACCAAATTAAAGGATAAAATATTTCTAATTGTTGATCCAATGGTAGGAATTAACGTGAAGGCTCTATTGAAGCTTCTAGCAAGATAAAAACACCATACATTTTGTGTTTGTGAGTGTCGTTTTTTATGTCTTTTAGCTCAAAGCCACCATTTGTTATGTTTCAAAAAGTAAGATATTAAATTTGAAACTAAAACACCGTTAAGACCTTGTCTGGATGTAGTTGGATTCATACCAATCCACATATGTTGGGATAAATTTGAGTGGAATTTAGTTCCACTTTTCAACCCACGTAGATTGAGGTGAATCCTACACCGTCTAAACAAGGCCTAAGTAACCATAGCGCCATGATACACGGCAAACTTTGCACCCTTTGGATTTTTATTACATTACCCGTCTCAGTTCTCAAGTCAAAGTTGGGAGATCTTGCACAAGACATCAACTCTGATTTTCAAAATGCCAAGGTTATACAGAACATGACGCTGTTTGTTCAATCCAGGACACCTGCCGCCATGAAGGATTCAACGCTGTCCCTGAGGGTCTCCTCTAACGTCCTGAATTTCCAGCCCAGCGCCTCCAGTTTCTTGGAGCTGAATAAAGGCTCATCGCTCACTTGCACGAACCTGCAATGCATTTGCCTGGATCAAAATGCAATCTATATAGTAGCAGGCTAGCAGCTTGTGGTTCTAAGCACTGATAGCTTGATTACTATATATCAATTTGTAGTTCGTTTTTAGGACAGAATCAAGTGCAGTTCTAATGAATCAACTCACATGTGAACTGATACATACAACATTGCTTGATTTAATTTTGTTGCTAAAACGACCAACAAAATGAAACAGAGGAGTATTTACTAGTACAGGTCTATAAGGTACATTATATATTGCAGTATGTTTGTGCTTACTTGGTGGCAAGATTGTAGGCAGGGTACCAGTTCTTCAGTAGCGCTATGACATCAGACACCTGCCTTGCATTTGCAACGCAGATGTAGCGTCCAGATGCCTCCGGAGTTTCGTAAACCAGGAGCAGAGCATCGGCGACGTCGCGAACATCCACGAAGTTCCTCAGCCTCAGTTTCACCTCATGATCTCCTGCAGATCGAGAGCGGTTACGGTTACAGGACTCAAGAATACAGCAAAGGCGAATTCTTGTTAGTACACAGTACATACCTTTCAACAGGTCGACTATGATGGAGCTGCTTGCGTTCACTGTCGATTGCAGCAAAGGCCCGATCACCAGGGATGGGCAGACTGACACCACATCCAGTCCGGTTCTCTTGGCGTAGTCAAATGCCTCCGTCTCTGCCAGTGTCTTGGAGAGACGATACCAGTTCTGGCAGAGGAACAACAGGAGACCAAAGTGTTTCTCATAAAATTGGGTATACAAAGCTACAGCATCGCATCATCCCTGCCACCTGCTATTGAGGAGGAACAGGGTCTGAACTCTGAATTGTTATCACCTGAGTCTGCGTGGTTCGGCAGAATTCGGCATCAGACCAACAGGCTTCATCCATGACCTCGTTTTGGGGCCAGCCAGGGTTCACCATGACAGCGGCCACCGACGACACGACGACGACCCTCTTGACCTTGGCGTCGGAGCACGCCTTGAGGACGTTCATGATGCCCGTCACGGCCTGAGTAAGCAGCTCTCCCTGCAGAACGGACACGCATGGCATGAGGGAAGACCGAGGGAAGAAAGACGGCAGCAGCGTGAAGGACGAGCTGAGCTGAGGCTGTGGTGTGGTGCCTCGGGGTCATCAATTGGGTAGGTGCTGGGGACTGGGGACGCGACATGGAAGACGCCGTCACAGCCGGCGATGGCCGCCGCCACACCGCCGTAGTCCAGCAAGTCGGCCCTGAACAGACGCAGCCGGTCCGCGGCGCCGTCCATCGCCGCCAGGTGCGCGTTCTTGGCGTCGCCTGCATGCGCGCCACGCACAGGCACAGCACAGAACACGATCATCCGCATGTACGCAGCGCACGCAGATGCAAGAAGACAAGCGGTGCAGTGATTTCGTACCCGGATCACGGACGGTGCCATGGACCACGTATCGGCCGCCGTCGAGGAGGCGCTTGACGAGCCACGAGGCCACGAAGCCTCCCGCGCCGGTCACGCACACCGCCGTCGTCCTCGTCCCCCTGCTGCTGCGCCTGCTTCCATTGGTGCCGATCACGACTGACTTGGGTGTCGAGAGGAAGAGGATCGATTAATATTATACGGCCAGCCAATTGAGAGATGCCCACTCCTATTGAGCTCGTGCAAATTGTGGTTGTTGACAAATTGGCGTTAGTTGACGTCTTGATTCCTGAACTACGAGGATAGAGCACACTCTGGTTGACTGGTTAGGCAGAGAACTCGAGCGGCGGATGCTATGTGCACATACTACTTTGTGCGCCACAATGCACGGTGACAGAGTAAGGGTCTGTTTGGTACTTTGGTACAACAAGCTTCATTTGTAAAAATATTTTATTTTATTTTATTTCGGTTTTATAAAAACAACTTCACTAGTGTAGCTAAAACTGCTTTTAAAAAATGTCTACTAAAATAGATTCGTAAGAAAGATATTAAACAGAGAGCTGAAAAGGCGTATTTTTTAGCTTCACCTTTTTTTTTTTTGTGCATATGCGGAGAAGCTAGAAAAAATAACTTTAAAGATAAAACCACCACTTTGTCTGGCGACGATGAAGATGATCATCACCACACAAAGCATGGCGGTGAAAATTGTGAGTCCTTTACTGAGGTACTAAAGGCCCGAGGATTTTTTGATACAATACAAAACCCACTCTGTCGAATAACTTTTAACATTCGACCTCATGTTTCTATATACTTAGTCAAATTCCCAATTAGTTTGACTTCGTTGCAATGGCTACCGGTGTGAGATGTTGTTTAAAGTACGCTTACGCTATTTTTTTTCCTCCCATGACAATTTTATACGAATTGTGATATTTTGGGGTTTTAGGGTTTAAAAAATTCTGTACTAATTTGATATTTTAGGGTTTAGGGTTTGACAATTTTGTACTAATTTGCTACTAATTTGATATTTTGTGGTTTAGAATTTGACAATTTGAGCACTAATTTGATGAAATTTGACGTATTTCCTATCATTTGCTACTAATTTGATATTTTTGGACAACAAACTTTCATGAACTACAAGTTGTAATATTATTTATACTTGTGAAACCATAGAAACATAATTATGTTCTCAAATTTCATATTTTCCATGCTTTTTAGCTTTGATTTTTGGTGTGTGGGTCCCTGTTGACAGGGATATAAGATAATGGGCCGGACGCCATGGAATTATTTGGGATGATCATAGTAACGGGCTGGTGATGAGTCATGGGCCGTGCTGCCTAATTGATGGAGTAGGGGGCACATGAAAAAGAGGCACAAAGGAGGAGTCGATCAAGGCCTATCGGCATTCAGAAATCAATCGATCACAGAGTTCTCTATCTTACTATCTACTGTTTTTGATAAACACGACCTCAAAAATACCCCTTGCTTTCCTTGATGAAGATGATCATCACCGCCAAAAGCATGGCGGTGAAAATTGTGAGTCCGGGCGAGGGGCCCAGGATTTGCCGATACATACAAACCCACTATGGGTCAATACTTTTAACATTCTTGACCTCATGTTTCTATATACTTAGTCAAATTTATAATTAGTTGACTTCTCGATGCTACGCTATTTGTTTTTTTTTTTTTGTGACAATTTCATACTAATTTGATATTTTTGGGGTTTAGGGTTTTGAAAATTTAAATGCTGATTTGCTACTAATTTGATATTTTTAGGGTTTAGGGTTTGACAATTTTGTACTAATTTGATATTTTGTGGTTTAGGGTTTGACAAATTTGTACTAATTTGATGAAATTTGATTGGTATTTCCTATCATTTGCTACTAATTTGATATTTTGGACAACCAAACTTTCATGAACCACAAGTTTTAAGATTATTTAGACTTGTGAAACCATAGAAACATAATTATGTTCTCAAATTTCATATTTTCCATGTTTTTTTTTTAGCTTTGATTTTTTTGGTGTTTTTCATATTTTCTTTGTAAAACGCTATTTGGTATTTTACTATAGGTATAACTTTACTATAGCTACGAAGCTTACGAAAAACAATTCCCCTACTTTCCATAGCTAGCTATTTAAAACAGGGAGATGTGCAGTTATTTATGGACAAAAAGGAAGGGTTGAGAGGTTTTGCACGGATTCACTCGTTCTCTGGTTACTGGATTAGGGAGTGTGTGGGTCCTGTTGACAGGGATATAAGATAATGGGCCGGACGCCATGGAATTATTTGGGAGGATCATAGTAACGGGCTGGTGATGAGTCATGGGCCGAGCTGCCTAATTGGATGGAGTAGGGGCCCATGAAAGAGGCACAAAAGGAGAATCGATCAAGGCCTATCGGCATTCAGAAATCAATCGATCACAGAGTTCTCTATCTACTATCTACTGTTTTTCCTCTCCACTTCTCCAGTGTAGGATCCATTCCTTCTAGTGTCTTCTAGAACCTTCTAGTGTATTCCTCCTATCATCGATTTCCCTATTTGGCTGTTTGCTTCGGTTCCTATCCCGTACTCCATCTCTTGTATTATATTGGATCCTGCCGCTGGTTCTTTGCCTCTTGCTTTTTGTTGGTGTTTGAATGATTCGGTGTTCCATCGAGTGAGCTGCTAACAATCGATATCAGAACAGTCGAATCCTTGGAGCAATTAAGTGCGATGATGCCTGGGAAGATCATCACTAGTTGCAGGAGCAATCTGCAGCTGAATTTGGCTGAGGGCAACACCGATGAGGTGGACGCCCACCAGGTGTTCGATGGATTGCCTACTTGCGCTTCTCTGAGCTGTTCGCCCCAAATCGCGTCCTGAAAGTCACCATCCACAATGCTTGCTATCCTGTAACAGAAGATGTGCTTCGTCAGGTTTTCAGTCCATTTGGTGATATGGAGCAGGTGCGAGTGTTTGAGGGGTTAGACCATGTGTCTGCTCGGGTTGTTTTCCGATCCAAATTGGATGCTGTTGAAGCTTTCACAGAGTTGCATGGCCGCAATATATATGATGGTTGTTGTCAGCTCGATATCCAGTATGGTGTCTCCCAAGGAGCCTAATGTTTCCAAAGGGAAACAACCATGAGGTGGTGTTCGATGGATTGCCTACTTGTGGTTCTCAGAGCTGTTTGTCCCCAAATCGCGTCCTGGAAGTCACCATTGACAATGCTTGCTATCCTGTAACAGAAAGATGTGCCGTAAGGTTTTTAGTCCATTTGGCCGATATAGAGCAGGTGCGAGTGTTTGAGGGGTTAGACCATTTGTCTGCTTCGGGTTGTTTTCCGATCCAAATATGATGCTGTTGAAGCTTTTCGGAGAGTTGCATGGCGCAATATATATGATGGTTGTTGTCAGCTTGATATCCAGTATGGTGTCTCCAGGGAGCCTGATGTTTCCAAAGGAAACAGCCGTGAGGTGGTGTTCTATGGATTGCCTACTTGTGGTTCTCAGAGCTGTTTGTCCCCAAGTCGCGTCCTGGAAGTTACCATCCACAATGCTTGCTATCCTGTAACAGAAGATGTGCTTCTCGTAAGGTTTTAGTCCATTTTGGCGATATGGAGCAGGTGCAAGTGTTTGGGGGTTAGACCATGTGTCTGCTCGGGTTGTTTTCGATTCAAATATGATGCTGTTGAAGCTTTAGGAGAGTTGCATGGCCGCAATATATATGATGGATGTTGTCAGCTTGATATCCAGTATGGTGCGCCCAGCGATAGCGGAGTCTGATGTTTCAAAGGGCAACACCCATGAGGTGGACGCTCGCCAGGTGTCAGATGGATTGCCTACTCGCAGTTCTCAGAGCTGGACATCCCCAAATCGCATCCTGATGGTCACCATCCACAAGGCTTGCTATCCTGTAACAGAAGATGTGCTTCGTAAGGTTTTTAGTCCATTTTGGCATATGGAGCAGGTGCAAGTGTTTGGGGATTACACCATGTGTCTGCTCGGGTTGTTTTTCCAATCCAAATATGATGCTGTTGAAGCTTTCGGAGAGTTACATGGCCGCAATATATATGATGGATGTTGTCAGCTTGATATCCAGTATGGTGTGCCCAGCGACAGTGAGTCTGACGTTTCTATGGTCAAGGGCATCGCCACGGCTAGTTCATCGTCGTTATTGTTTCCAGCTTCTACTGTTATCAGGATGACCTCAGTTCTGATATTCTACCTGTGGACACTGCTGCAAGTGGAGCACACACAAAGACTGCTATTGGTGTGGAAACGCGGAGAGGTATCAATGACGTCAGTGACTTCCAGGCAACTTACAACACCAACACACCAGCAGCACCAAGATCACGAAGTCGGACAAGTTGATGGAGAGATTGGACCTCTTGCTTGCTCATGTGGCGGACATTGGCTCCACGCAGCAGCAATTGCTGGCAAAAATGGATCTCAACTCACAAGCTGTGCAGCAGGCCTTATGCTCAGCAGTTGATGGTTAAACAAATCGAAGACACTGCAAAGGCAGTTTCTCCCTCACCTTAGAGCATATGGATGCTAAGACAGAGGACAAATCACCAAGATCTCCATTTTCACTGTTTTTCCATTCCTCCACGGCCCGGAGCAGCCTTTCTCAAGCTTTTCGCAGCCTCATTCTCTTCCTGAACCCAGTCACCATAGGCCTTTTGGTGATTCACATCACAACTATACACCTCTGCCTGAGATGCCATTTCAAAGTTTGAGGGCGTGGATCCTAAAATCTGGCTTGACAAATGTGAAAACTATTTTTGCATATTTAACATCCATGAATCGGGACATCACTGAAGCCTCCTTACATATGGAGGGCAATGCAGCTCGATGGTGGCAGGTGTACAAGCAGCAAAATGGATTGGGAACTTGGGCTCAATTCAACCCAAGCGGTGGAATCTAAGTTTGACACTTATTCTATGGAGAAGCTCTGAATGAGTTGTTGGGGTTGAAGAAACTGGAACAGTCAAGGACTGCATCACCAGCAGTTCAAGTTCATGTACCATCGTGCTAGCCAAAGTACAAATAAATAAAAATTCTGGACAACTCTAAACAAATGAATTAGAAATATGGCAAAAGCTCCTGTAGCACTTGGTAAGATAGATCCTAAGCCAAGTCGTCTGATCAAACTCTCTGGAAATAGTGTATTTAACATGAAAAATCAATATGAAATAACACTTTTTAGTTGTGAAACATCTCTCCATTGTTTGCAATAATCTATAGTGAACTGCTATTGTTAATGTAATTGGATTTTTCAGTCAAAAGAGCCCTAGAATCTAATATGCAAATTCTTGTCCTAAATTGCTTGTTCAATAGAAGTGTAGAATTGGTTAAATTGCAAAGAGATGAATGCTTTGATGTCGGTTGAGCCGTTCAGGCTATGAATAACTCTCTACATTTGCAAGCAGCCGTCGGCTCTGTCTTATATATTAGGTCTGCATTTAAACATCAATCCATTGAGGTTGTGTTTTTGTTGATGGACCAATCTTCCCTCAATATCTATGACTAAAATTATTCTATTGGTGCCTCCTTAAGTGCACATTGCTAACTGCTTGTCTCACGAGGGTAGGCATCCGACACCAGGTTGGGGTAAATCATGGGGTGCGGAACATTTTTGGGATACTGAGAATGAAAGGCATAGTGTTGATACATCTTTTGCTACTATTATATGAGTCTTTTGACATTTTGACCTAGTGAATGTTAGAAATTTGTTCTTAGTGCATGATTGGTTGCTGAATCAGGTTTAGTTCTACACTTTGTTCTCCCTGTAGTTATTATTGTTCTTTCTGCGTGGGAAATGTGTTCTCTACTTCTCTATTCCCCTGCCTTGCCTACTGCTATCATCCAATTTGCCGTCATCCTCTTTTTGTGTCCTTTTGTTGATATTGGACAACAGAAATTCATAATTGTTTTTGTGCTATTCTCATTTTAATCACGTAGGAGACAAGGGCAAATGGGCGGCAATGGAGAGGTGAAGGGCGATGGCGACCAACAGAGAAGGGCGCGGAGGAATTTGACGCGTGGTCATTTGCGTGAAAACTTTGTAAAACAGGCAATATACTTGTTAGGGTACCATTTTTTTTACAGCAGCTGCAGCTTTGGCTGCTGATTCCTCCCACGTAGGGCTGACTGTACGAGCAGCGGCTGCGACTCTGGGGACGGTGCAGGAACAGTTTACATAAAGTTCCCACCGTTTGTTACGTCAACAAATATTGCCACCAGTTTTTCGAAATCCTGGAAATCAAATTCATCTCTAGTGGATGGCAACTGCTTGCTGGCAGAAGGTGCTAAGCAGCTGCTCGATCACAGCCAAGATTCGAACTTACTTTCAGAGAGACCATTTTTTTTTTCGATCATTTGCACTTGTAGAGTGAAGTGATGGTGTAACAAATAAACTTTCTTGATCATGATGAAGCGTTAAAAAATTATCCAATCTATACACGTCAGGCGCCCAGGTGGCAGGAGACATGGCAAACAAAGGTAAAAAAATCAAGGATTTATTGGTCCAAGTCAACCCCATCAGCTACCTATTTGGCTGCACTCCCCTACAATATTGTCGATTTACTGCACAGGACTAGGCCGCCGGAGTTGATTCTTTGTTTCTGCATCCACGTCTCCAAGAGAAGATCCTCACTCTGCCTCAAATGTAGATAGTCGTCGATGTGAAACGACAAGGTTCGAGCATAATCAGGGGGCAGCTGCTTCGGCAAATCCCCGAACCTCACCGAACTTGGTCAGTAATCTGTCTTTAGAGGCAACTGAAGTGGCATGGTCTCCAGGGCTCCAACTCCCACGGCTGCTCGTAGTCTGATTGCTAGTGCTGCATCTGCTACTTTCTCCCTGAGTTCAACATGCAATTAGAGAAAAGGTAACATGTTGAAGCCATTAACATCAAAAGGTTAATCATTTCACACAGCATCCTTAAGAAGTAACATTCAGTATTTTTACAGTATTTTTTACATTTAAAAACAGGATACATATCACCATTTCTGCAGATAAATAGATGGCGACTTTACCTGGGCCTTGGTTTTGCACGGGAGGTCTGAAGGTCATTGGTGGTTTCCCATTGCAGCCAGGAAGGACAACGCCATCTGCCTCTGCAGGTAAAGCAACTTTTTGGGAGCCCAACTGGCCCAACTGGAGTTTCTGTCATAGCATGAAGTAACAGGTCTTTTCCTGGCTGAACTTGAGTCACTTCTCTCTCCCATCAAAAGATGAAAAAGTCAGTGTCTTCAACATTTGACAAGAAATCTTTCAAAGTATTGCTCAGCCTCTTCAGTAAGTCGTTTTGACATCCTTGATCTATCATTGCTCCTCTGCAGTACAGTTATGTCAAATTCTAATTCATAGGTGCACCAAATTAGCTGGAAAAGATGGAATGACAACCAAACAAACTTACTCTTCTGTTCCGCTCAAGTGTCTTTGTAAATTTGCAGTCTTTTTAGGACTAGGTAGCAATTCTCTAACTATCTTTGTGAGCTCATGACCATGTTGTTCTTCTGTTGCCAACTGAGCTAATAATTCCTGTTTCCCGCTTCTCTGACTAAAAGATACACAGAAGCAGCAAATGTGAATATTGAATAAAAGATTTAGAAATAATCAAACATAGTTTTACAAAAAAAAAAAAATCTGTTTACATCAAAAGATACCTCTTCCACTTATTAGTGTAGCTCCTTGGAGCTCAGTAATAACTTGGGTTGGTTGTGCATCACTGCTTATTGCCTTTTCTGAAGGTTCAGATTTTGTCACAACCTAGAAATGCATTGAATGAAGAGGCGATGAGCATAAAAAAAAAAAAAAAGGGTTCTAGTAAAAGTATGCATAGCAAGAAAAGGCCCAAATATGAATCATTTTCTCCCCTAACAGGCAGCCATGACCCTGGAAATTAGGCCCTCAATGGAAGACATGATGTCAACTCAACAAAACTCATTTTGAAATCTAGCTACTACTGTTTCTATCAATTCTATCAAGAAAATCTTCCAGTCAAACAGATGCTTCTGCAGCATCAGCATGCCAACAAAGTTACTACAGTTCTACTCAACCTGACTGTTACTTATCCAGAAACTTATGTTGTCTCGACTGAAACAGAAATATTTGGCACATCCTTCAATGATATGTGAAGTTATAGGTTTAGGAGGCATACTGTAGGAGAACCATACTTACTGTATAAATAGAAAAGGCAATCCAAAAAGCATGGAGCCCATTAAGGCATTCCAAATG
Organism: Hyparrhenia diplandra; assembly: GCA_015847255.1. Classification (NCBI taxonomy): domain Eukaryota; kingdom Viridiplantae; phylum Streptophyta; class Magnoliopsida; order Poales; family Poaceae; genus Hyparrhenia; species Hyparrhenia diplandra. The sequence goes on along the minus strand of JADLZK010002010.1, from coordinate 4,927 downwards.
AAAAAGGCATATAAAATTTTGTTTGCAAAACATATGACACAGGGACTACAGGAGCATATATCAGTGCTAATAATGGCATGTCAGCATAAACAAGAAATGCAAGTGACGCGACAAACTGTTCATTAGGGGTGTATATCCTCTAGATCAAAAACCAAATCATTAGCTTAGAGCTCAGCTCCCAGTATGCCTCCAGATTATGAAAAAACCTCTCTTTGTAAAATGTAAAATCAAACATGAAGCATAAACCTCCCCTTTGTAAATGTAAATCAAACCTGAGGCATTAGGACCAAGTAAAAATTTAAGCTGCACCGTAATATACAATTTTCTAGAATTAAGGTAATATGGTCATGAAGATCCCAACCTGTCCAGTTAAATAGTTCTCTAGAGAAAAGTCACTTTGCATTTTTTACATTGCCATACTCAATGTCATTATATCAATCAAAGCTTTGTGCACACAAGCTGTTAGAAAAAGCTATCTATGTCAAGGTAAGATAGTCAATGCCCAATGGTGAAGAGGACAATAAAAAGGTACTCACTATGGAAGAAATAATACACCTTTTCAAGCTGATTTCTGATTTCCTCAACAGCTTGCCTAACTTCTTTCCTCGCATTACATCATACAATACATTTCCAGCCCCGCTACCAATAGGGTTCTCCTATCAGATTGCAATATAAAGAGGATCAGAAAGTCTAGTATCTGTTTTGCAAATTATAGTTTTAAAATGTAAATACTGAATAAAAATTATGAAACCTTGTCAAGACCATAAACTGTACAGCTTTCCTTCTGATTTCTGCTATGAAAAGAAAGTAAGAACTCCTAGACTCATCATCAGTAATTGAAGAATGGCTGAATGCAGAAGTCAAGATAAAAATACAAACTAAGAAATTTCAATTATAAAACACAACAATTAAAAAGTCGAGTCTACAGTAGCCTCCATCGTACAGCCAAGATTTAGTATGCACCAAACAAAAATATAGTAATGGGACCTAACTCTACTATGCATCTATGAATGGAAATACTTAAGTTAGTTGTACAGGCTGGTGCTTTATGATACTACAGCACTACTATTTTTATAAGGATAAAAATATTTAATATCTTATCAATTTTCAGTCCAATCCCCCCCCTCTCCCCAAACACACACACACAATGGGTGGTGGTTCGATGCCTTCATTTTTTTTCTCCAACATGCAAGAAAACTGTCTATCTTTATTATTAAAGAGAGGGGTTCTATAAGAACCCTCTTTACTAGGACAAGGTAGGTTGCCTTCATATATATATAAGAGAAACCATGTACAAGTACAATGCATTACAAATGTAACATAAGCTTAGCTGTACAATAATCCTAATACACGGAATGTAAAGAAGACAGGTACTCACAGAGCTGCTATCTCGAGAATGAAAGAAATCCTTTTGACTTGTAGACCTCTTCAAAAGTTTGATTTGCTTTAGATGGCTTATGGAATGAACTCTGCAGGCTATTGCCACTACTACTTTTGGTATGCATCCCCTGGAAACATACGGTGAAAAAATTCCATGTCATTCTGCACCCAAAAGCATAAAACATGGATTAAATAATAATAATGTAACTGCAAATAGATATGTTCAATTTTACATCAAACATAGAAAATGGGATAAGTTTAGAGTATAAGTATTATGTCGGGGCTTCCAAAAGAACAAACATAAAAATACTTGAACAGGAATCATATAGTGGATCACAACAAAGTATTAAGAAACTTGGATTGAGTAATTCTAACATATTATAAAAATATATATATAAAAAGTAGTAAGCCTGAAGCAAATTGACCTGAAAAGCAGACTGGCCTGTCATCACAAACTACATGGTTTTTACCTTTTGGCTTTTTGAACTTATGCGGATATTTTCATACTAGATTGCCAGACAACATCAGCATACTGAAGCTAGAAATCAAACAGAGTACAAAAGGGGAGACAGGCATCCAACCAAACAAACAGGAAGAAATAAAAAAATAGATGATGCAAACACAGTATTGCGCATATGTTTGCATTATCGAGATATTATATCGGTATCAAGTCTGAAACACACTATACGCCAAGTATAGAACTAAGCCAAACTACCATGGAGGAACAAACAGTAAAAAGGCATTGGACCTTTAGTCAAGTACATAAAGAGAAGAATGTTGTTGTGAGTAAAAGCACCTTGCTCGCTCCACAATTTTGTCGCAAAATGGAAACATATAAACTTTACTAGATTTCTAATAGATTAATGGGAGCACCTAAGAACCTACAAAAAGTCCGCCATGATTCAAAAATATCCCCAAGCAACTTCAATAGTTAGTTTTAATCCAAAAATCCAATCCATCTGTAAAACTAAAATGCCAAACAACATATACAGCAGAAAAACTGAACCAGCCACACTTCTACATCCGAATCGCACCACCGTTGCCGATCCACCGAAGCGCAGGCGGTCCACGGACGCATACACCGCTGCCTCCTGGCTGCGGCTGCAGCTGCAGCAGCAGCCGGTGCCATTCACGGCATTGGCCGCTACGCCTCGCCGCTCGGCGGGCGGGCGTGACACGGAGCGCCCGCGCTGCCGGGAAGGACTCCGTCTCCCTGGCGTACCGCGCCATGGAGCTCCGCCGCCCCGCCACCACGCTCCGCGGGCGCCGGAAAACCTCCTCTCGACCGGCCGCGCGGGTTCTCCCACCACCTCGTCGTCGTCGTCGCCCCCTCGGACCTCGGGCCCCGGCGCGGAAGAATCCCGTCGGCGAGGTCGTCGAGGCCGACTCCCGCCCGGCGGCGGGAACCCGCCGCCGCCACGCAATCTTGGTGACGAACCTGATGACGGCGTCGCCGCGTCCTCGGGGATGGAGATTTGGGCGGCGGAACCGGCTCAGGTTTCCCTGACCGGCGGACGCTGCCTCCGCCGCCGTTGCCGCCCCGCCTCCCCGGGCTGGCGCCCGCGCGTGGTGGAAGAACCCGCGTCCTCTGGCCGCGAAGGTCGCCCCCGCCGCCGCGTCCCCGGACCGGAACGCCGCCGCAGCGCCGCCATTTGCCGCCGCCGCCGCCGGGACGGAGCTAGGGTTCCGAGGAGCTGCTGCTGCTGTTGGCTGACGAATGCGATCGATCCCGCCGCCGCCGCTCCCTCGTGGGGTTCAGACTTCGGAATCTTCTGATACAAGAGACGGACGGAATTGGCGATGGCAGTAGCTTCCTTCTTCGAGTGCAATTGAGCAGAATTGTCAATTGAGATTTTCACCGTGGGAGGCGTGGGATAATACCTGGACCCACATTTCAGTGGGCTGGGGCTGGGGCTGGGGTGGGGATAATAATTGCCGGTGGGGTATAATTGCCTGGTGCTGTTGGAGACGAGTTTAATGAGAAAATGGGTGTGCGAGCGAATTTGAATTTTAAACTTTGGAAAAAGTGCCGTGTTTGTTATGGAATTTTACGAGGGTTTATTACCAATGGCATGGGCGCATTTAAATGTATTTTCCTCCCTGCGTTTAAGCTCGATTTTAAAATTCGAGGAAACGGTTGGTACAAAACACCAAAGGTTTCAATTTGATTTTGTTTACACAAGGACTAGAGAGGGTACAGGCTACAGCACGGGCATCTTGCTGGTAGTACTAGTAAAACGTGCAGGTGAGGTGACCGTATCAGGTCCAGCGCTGGCAGACACGGGATCCTGGTGGTTGGGTGTCGTTGCAGCGGGACGGACCACACTGCCTGCCTGCTCAAGGTGCTGCCCGCGGTCTCGGTTTCGCCGCTCGACCGTGACCACCGACCGAACACGGCAGACGGACAGCACAAGGAGGGGCGTGGGTTCGGTCATCATCATCGTGCCTCCGCCCGCCGGCGCACGGCTGAACAGGGATGTACAGTAGGAGTATGCTAGAAAAAACGAAAGGGAAATTTTGAAACTTTGCTTGGTGGTCGACTGGTCCGCAGTGCTCGGCGCAATGATTAGATCGTTGGCTGTATAGTACGTCACCGTTTCGTGGGCTTCACTCATGATTGTGCGGTGCAGAAAAGACAGTCTGGTCTGCTGGCGGTGGATCGCATCGTGCGATCGGATACAAACACAACACCCGATTTCAAATCCCACGCCTAATTAATTAGTAATTAATTAAGAATGATGATTCCATTCCAGCTTCACAGGCACAGGTGTCCAGAATTTTTTAAAACGTTTTGATTCAGATTTTCTAAAAACATTTCTGGTGATGGTTCAGGATCACTTTGGTGAAACCGTGAGAGATACATTTAGGGGCACTACAATGCAAACTCTACCATGTAGCCTAAACTATTTATTAACTTCATATTTATCGCAGACTTCGCCGACATACAGTATATTTACGAAAAGCCAAAGGGGAAAAAACTAAGACCTAAGTCATATTTGGACCTGTGTCCACGATACCGTAGATAATAGTTTAGACTCGGGATGTAGCTCTGGACGGCGAGCTGCTGCTGATGATTCATAAGAAAAATATATTAACAAATATATGTAAATATACATTTCATTTAGAAAGTATCAGTGGTGAGCAACAACTAAAAATATTTTTCCTCGCAGATTAAAAATACAATTACTAGCACGTAGGGGAGTATACGAGAAACATCGCAGAGAATCCATGTGAAAACGTAATTTTTAGTCATTTAGCCGATTCGCTGCCAAAGAACCATGCACACGACGTCTATATAGCCAAAGTTTTGGCAAGACCCTAGAAATTTCTTACCATGCGTAATAGAGAGAGAAAAATACTTTCTATTATTGTTATGATACTCAACCAAATGCGCTTCTATGTTTATGTCCTTCAACAAACCTTAATGTTAACAAAAAAAATTGTTTTTTGGAGAATCAATTTTGCCAAACTATTGGAGAGATATTGTTTCTTTACTTTACTAATAGTTTTTACGAGTTGGCAAATCACAAGATTTGTCAATTGACAT
>JADLZK010002009.1:0-35130 GCA_015847255.1 Hyparrhenia diplandra | reverse complement strand
ACGATCGACCACGGTGTCCGTTGTATCCTTTAAATAAGGGGGATTTGGGGTCGAAGGACCTTAAACTCCTCGGGGACATCGTGTACGATCGGTGGGTTTCAGTGTGATCTGGGGTTTGTATTCATCGCCGCGTGACTTGATATGGGGATGGATGGTATGATCAAAGGGCCGGCGAGTTGGCGGAGGCGGCCGATGAACCGCATGCTTTGTATCTCGCTTGCGGAGTGTGATTTGCTTTGCCGAATCTCCGCCGCTTGAGCGGATGCCCATTGTGCTTTTGACAATCTCGGCATATGCGGGCGGCGGCTTGATCTCTTCCGCTTGCGGCCTTTGGAGGAGGCCTGCGGGCCCGCCGACGCAGCTCTCGGGCTTGGGCGGAGGTCACATGCGCCAGGCGCGACGGTCTCCTCACCTCCGCTTGCAGCCTCCTCCTCTTCTAGTTCTTAGATCTGGATCCTCCTCCCCGTTGCGTATGTGCTCTTTCGCGTTGCGCTTTGGACGGTGTTTCTCGCCGGTGTCTTTGCTTTGCGGGAGCTTTCTTTCTCTTTTTATTGGAGCCATGGTTTTTACATTCGGGCCCCCCGGTGGGCGCCAATGTTGAATCTAGGGTTCTCAACACGGGATCAGGTCTCCACACAGGTGGAGCCCTGGGGGAGAATTGCGCGAGTGATGGAACCAAGTATATGAATGCTCAATAATAAATGCCCATAATTGGTATTCACCAACCAACCATATGGGGAGGTCACCCCCCTATTTATAGTTTTTCAATTACCTAGGAATACAAGATTACAAGTTTGCCCTTCAATATTCCTAGCATATTCCCCATTTCCAAACTCAGCGCGGGGGCCTTCTTGTACTTGCGCTCCTCGTGCGGCCCCCTTGAAGGGCCCTCGCCAGGTTGGCCTAGGTCCGTTGGACTGGACCTCCGCTAGTCCTCTCTTGGGTGCTGGCTCGAGTCTCAAGCGAAGGTGGCGACCTTCGCCTGCCTCCGTCGCGACGGGCGAGGCCTTTGGCTTCCCGGCGCCATCCGTGCGGCGGTGGCGCGACCTTGCCCTCCCGGGCGGCGAGTGAGACCTCCGCCCGGCCCATGTGGCGGAGGTTCCCAGCGCCGGGTTCTTTCCCGAAAAATCGAGAGATGGGACAAGAACAAAACCTGCACTTTGAAGGCCGAAGGTCGTCGTGTACACGGTGATCTGAACACCTCCTCCGCCAGCCCATGTGGCGGAGGTTCCCGGCGTCGGGTTCTTTCCCTGAAAAACAGAGGACAAGAGCAAAACCCTTTTGTTACCGTTAGCGAAGGTCGCCGTGTACACTTGGTGGTCCAAAGACCTCCGCCTTCTTCTTGCGGGATCCATGTCCCCAGATTGGAAGGAGAGGGTGAGGGAGTGTGTGTTAGAAAAGTGGCTAGGAACGGAGAGTAACCTGCTGTTCCATGCCACGAGGAGCCCGCCCCACCGGTGTCGATCGAGGAGATCAATGAAAACGTCCAGAACGGGGGGAGGAAAGAGGGGTGGATCAAGAGGTTAACTTCACCCGTTTAGTTTCTTGTAGGCAAACAATTGAGGGTTTAGCATTGAGGAGGGAGTTTCGACCACATCGCACTTAGCGGCACGGCCTAGACCGTGAACGTTCGGACAAAAAACGGAAATGCCGGGGCAATTTTGATTCATTGAAATGAAGGGTACAATGGGCAGCGATGCATCAAGCAACCCCCGAGCATGCAAGCCGGGGAGGAGATGCATGCCGGAAACTGAAGGGAAAAACAGAAAAAATAAAGAGAACAACAAGGAAGCAGGTACATCGAAGGAGCAACGAAACAAGAGAGGCACCACAGACTAAGCGCGTTCGACGTTCGCCACCAACGCCGGCGCTACCACTACGAACGTAACGCCGTCTACTTGACACGGGGGCAGCGGCGGCGACGGCGCATCGCTAAGCGCTTGTCGGGCCGCGGCCGAGGCCCACCGCATTGGCCAGGGCGGCCAAGGTCCAGACGCTGCGGGGTCTTCCTCTTGAGGAGCTTGCGGTTGGCGACTGGCGCTTCAAGGCGGCGGAACAGCCGCCGAGGTTGTCGCGAGCACACGGCGCTGGACGGCATGGGCGTCATGTCCACATAGTTTGCAGGCCCGATGGCCGCCTGCCCTAGCACTGGTGCGGGGAAGGCACGCCCGGCGGTCCACTTGCGACCACGGGGGCGCGGCCCCGGCAATGGTGCCGCGCCCAAGGGCCGCAGGAGAAGGTGGAGGCGGCGGGGCGCCTCCACATGCCGGAGCGCCGCCAGGCGGAGGCAGGCGACACGGAGCAGTCTGGGGCTCCAGGAGGATGGAGACCGGCAGACGGGGCAGAGGGGCCAGCGGGTAGGCGTTGATGAAGCCCACGGAGAAAGCAGGGAAGTAGAGCAGGCCGCGCAAGGCATCGACCCGATCCAAGTCACCCATGCGGCCCATGGGCGGCCCCAAATAGAGGTCCCGGCGGCGGGAGGACCAGCCTTGGCGGCGGGTTGGCGCCAGCCGGAGGAGCAGTCCTCCAAACACGAGGCCATGCCCCGCCCCGTTGTTTGGGAAGAGTGGGCGCCAAGGGCGTCCACCGCTCGGCGTCGGCGGCCACGCGTCGGCACATCCACCTGGAAGCAGGTGGCAAGGCCACCCCCGTTCCCAATGGGGATGCGGTGTGGCACTCCGACGGCACGGTGACGCCCACCACCACGCGCACGGAGGAGTAGTCGCCATCGGCGCGATTGCGGTCGATCTCCACGACCTTGCCAATGCCGCGAAAGCGGCGGGGATGTTGGCGGCGTTCGGTGGTCAGGCGGAAAGCCCAGGCCGGGATGGCCACCAGCCTACTCGGGCGGGCCGGAATCCGGTTGTCCGCGTCCTCCCGCGACGCCGGGCCGAAAGAAACACCGCCGCCGAGGAACAAGATGGGGCTGTCGAAGACCACCGCCTCGCGGTCGAGGTGGGAGTCGAAGACGAGCATCATGGCGCCGATGGACGAAGGCAGCATGCGGTAGTACACGTTGTTCGCGACGGAGAAGATCGCGAATGGATGTGCGGGGGCGCGGGGTTGATCGTCGGTGCGCCCTCGCCGAGGGTGGCGTAGGCGACACGGGAGCGAGAACTCCATGTCTCTCGGCGGCATGCGGAGGAGCTCACCTTCCTCCGCTCATCGGCATTGCTGCCAGGAGTAGTGATGGAAGGGGGAGCCATCGGAGTCGACTTCCTCATCCTCGGAGTCAGAGCTCCCGAGGGAGACCTCGCTAGGGAGGCCAACAGCGGCTATGGTGGTTAGGTAGGGGGCGGGGGGTGGTGGCGGCGACGTCCCTGGCTGTGCAGTCCACGGACGCCGTGTGGGGGAGCGGGAGGGAACCCAGAGCGTGAACCTCCCGTGAGTGAAGGTAGGTTAGGGTAGGATGGGGAGCGTCTAATGGCGGGTGGAGGCTGGCGTGTTGCGGGAGGGGGTGGGCTGGTTGGTGAGCTAGAAATCTGGCAGGTTGGAGCCGGAGGAGGCGACGAGGTTTAGGGGGTCGAAGGGGGGGAGGGGGGGAGCGCGGACAGCCGGGTAGGCGGTGGGTGGGGTGGGCTGAGCGGGGAGGCTAGGGCACGGTCGGCGTCGAAGGGACGGGGGAGACCGGCATGCGCGAGCCGGGATGGGAACAGTGGGGCGGGCGCGGGTGGGGGGTGGGACGGCCAGTGGCCAGGTGGGGGATCTGGGGCAGCGACGCCATGTGGCCGGAAGCACCACAACGCCCGGCAGCGAGGGGTCTCTCGCGGTAACTGAACGGTGGTCGGAGGCAACCGCGCCGAGGAGGTGAAGCGTTTGGGGAGTGGGGCGAGGAGGAGGGGCGTCCGCGTTACTTAAGGCCACGGCGAGGTAAGAGCGTTTGGTGGTCGTAGTAATGGCGATGCGGGGTTTAAGGGGAGACGGGCGAGATCGCGCCCGTCCCCGAAGCGTAAGGCATTAAGGCTAGACGGGGAGGAGGAGGCGGGGCGGAGCACGCGGGGTGCGGCCGAGAAGGGGGAGTGGCCGCGTGGCGAGCGGGCACGGCGACGTATGAGTTTCCGGTGGCCGTAGTAATGGCGGCGTTGGGCTCAAGAGCTGGCGTAGGGGCGACGGGGCGCCCCGTCCCATCGCTGCAGGGGGAGGGTTTAGGGAGGCCGGGGGGAAGGAAGGAGAGGAGGGGCGCATGCAGGCTTCGACAGCAAGCAAAAGATATGTAGATCTTTCCGCCGAGCGCTGCAGACGAGGGCGGGCAGGCGGCATAGAGGCGTTTGAGGGAGGGTTGCTGGCCCGTCTAGTCTCGGGGACTGTCTCCCAATGGGAGGGCGGCGGTGGCGGGGGGGCAATTAGGGTGGCCAACAACCGACACAACGGCATTTACGGCTGCCAAAGCAGCCGTTAGGTCGCCATGGAGGGCGGGGAGAGCTTCCCAAGTCTCGGGCAATGGCGAGAAGACGAATGAACGTAGGCAACTACCGGCGAGGCGACGAACACGCAAAAACACATTAGCCACCTCGGGGACCGAGCACGGAGGGAAAGCAGGAGGAGCGGTGAGGTGGAAATTAAGAAGATTGGAGATTTTAAAAAGATTGGGGTTGCAAGGGAGGGATGGCGGTGAGCCGAGGGATACCTAGGTTGGGGGAGGTTTTACCGAGGAAGGAGGGGGCGGCGGTGCGGTGGAAGTCCCGCAGAAGAACCTCCTGGAACGCCGATCCCGGGCGCGGGCGACGGACTGAAGAGCTTCACGGGCTGCTCGGGACAAGACAGTCTCGGCTTCTCCAACGGGGGTCGCGAGAGGCTCGGACGGTGGCCGCCGGCCGAGCTAACGACGGCCGCGGTGGTCGGAAGTGGGTGGGTGGCCCCTGCTGCGGGAGGTTGGGTGGTGGGGGGGGGGGGGTAGGCGCGGCGAGGGGGCTGAGCGGAGGAGCTCCATCCCAATTTTGAAAATGTGCCGCACTCACAGAGTTTAGTTAGAAAGTCACCGGCTCCCCTCAAATTCTCGATCAGCCTCGCCCACATCAACTGCATTAAGCGCCGCCGCCACTCCCTTCCGTGCTCGCCGGTCCGCCATCCTCCGCTCACCACCCTCGAGCGAGTGAGGTGAGGCACGAGCTGCTGTAGGGCCAACTGGCCAGCAGGTCGCGGCCACCACTGCATGCTCAGACTAATGTCCTCCCACGCTTCCTCCCACGCTGTGACGCTGACCAGCGTGAACTCAAACCTTAGCAACCAATCATGCATATTCAGACAAAGTAACACTAGTAACCTGCAGTTTTTCTAGTACAATCCAGAGATCTTGTCACATGGAACAGAATATTGAGGATTTACAGCACACCGAAGTGCAAGCCTAGATAGGGTATATCATGCTAATGTAAAAGGCATCAGTGTCTGCAGGGTATAGAAATTGAAATCATTCTAGAAGAAACAAAACTCGATGGTTCATGCTGTTGCAGCCCTGAGCCACCTGCTCAAACATGTTGGTTCGCGCTGGCACAGGCTAGCTGTCTGTCCGAATTTGGAAAGGATGGAATCCTCAAGGAAGTTTCTTGATAGGAAGATCGTTTCAGTCAGTGTGGTGGAACATGGAACGTGCAGGTCACGACTCGGAGTCACCCACTCACGTGTAGACCTGTGGAATCCATGGAATAGGGGCCAAAGTGTCCAGTACGTCTGGACCGCAGAGTCGGATAGGCACACACAGAGAGTCTGCTGACCATACTAGACCACCAGACGTCCAGACGCTTAGATATCCTGATGGGACAGTACGGCGCTAGATATCCCGATGGGACAGTACGTAGTACTATGGCGTGTTTCTTTGCTCGCTCCGGACAGGAGTATCTACGCGTGCATGACACTGTATCGGTGGCCTTTAAATATGCGTACTGCCGTAACCCAGAACCCCCGACACCTCACACCACGCACAGGCACAGACGAAGCTGATCGGCTTTAATCAATGAGCTCCAGTAGAGTGATAGTTTGCGCCATGGCGTTCGCTCTGGCGTGCTTGACGGCCATGCCGGCTGCATCCACAGCCTTGGGTGACGATGGAGGGATACTGTATATCCCGTCCGCTGCCTCCTTAGCCCACTGCCCCTCCAGCTGCGGGGCGCGTCGACATCTCCTACCCCTTCGGCATAGGAGCGGGCTGCTTCCAACGAGGCTTCGAGCTTACCTGCAACCACACCACTCAACCTCCAAAGTTGTTTCTGGGTAACAACGCAATTCAGATTACCAAAATGGGTATTAAAAACTATGATCGTAACTCTGTTTTCATCCCTGCCATGTTCTTCAACAATACTAGCATGGAAGAATCTAGTACAAACACCTACAATATATCTTGGGATGCCCCGGCTAAGGGTATTACTATCCCCAGTGACAACAATTTCTTCTTCCTTGGCTGCGATTTTGATGTTGAGTTGTTTGACTTTATGAGAAACCCAATCGGCTCCTGCATGAGCAGGTGCCACAGCAAGGAATTGCTGAATCAAGGGCCTTGCTTTGGGTTTGGTTGTTGTAACATCAATCTGCAAAAACGACATCTCAGGCTTTGAGGTAACAATAGTCCGGGCTGACAATATGTCAGCACGGTCACGTCCTCAGCACCCTGGCATCATGGCTTTCATGTCGGAGGATGGAGAATATTACACGCAGAATGCGAGTGATCTTTTCTCAAGTTGGACAAATGCAAGCAAGATTCATGGCGCTGTACTTGATGTTGTCATCATGGACCAACTAAGCTGTGAAAGAGCGCAAATGAACTACGCAAGTTATGCTTGTGCCACCGGCAGCTATTGCCAAAATGAGCCATATGGAGGTTACAGTTGCTTCTGCAACAATGATTATGACACAGCCAATGCTTACCTTTCCGAAGGATGCAAGCAAGGTGCTCCCTGTTTGCTTTTATGTAAAAAAACAAAAAAGAGAAAATATTAACGTTTTATCTTGTGTCCTAACTCTATGAATATACTGTTATGAAGCAGATTACAACGCGAAGCCTAAAGAGCATTGCCGGAGGTCATGTGGCAACATGTCCCTTCCCTTCCCTTTCGGGCTCGAAGAAGATTGTTATGGGAATGAAAGGTTCCGACTTAATTGTACAGCTGCAGGCGACACTCTTTTAAGCCTAGGAGATACACAATATCACGTGACTGGTGTGTCACTAGAAAATGGGACTTTGACGGTAAGCAACATGCTAAACAATGCTAGCTCTGGGAAAGAAATAATAACAATAACTCAGGTCAGCGAAAGAGCCGTTTTCATCGTGGGCCCTGTGGAAGATAGATTTGACCTCTCTATGGAATATGACATTATTATAAGATGGGCGATATCCAATTTAACTTGTCAACAAGCTTTGCAGAAATATAACAATTATGCATGCCAGAGTGTACACAGCAATTGCCTACATGTAAAACATGGGGAAATATTTATGGGATATCGTTGTGAGTGCTCTGCTGGCTTCAATGGAAATCCGTACATACGTGACGGCTGCACAGGTACATACCCGCCTCCTTCGGTATGCGCTTCAGTACTAGTACCATCGTTCATATACCATAACATGAAAAGAAGATTAATAAATTTGAGTGTTAATCTGTACTGTAGATTTAAACAGGAAATTTCTTCTCATCAGTAATGCAAGCATGCATATATTTATGGTTGATGATCAACATATATACCAAATAATGAATGAACTTCTACAGATATCAATGAATGTTTACTGCCAAACTACTGCAACGGTTCATGTCAAAACATTCTTGGGAGCTTCAAGTGCACACCATGCCCTCACAGTAAAGAATTTGATTCAATAAAGAAGCGGTGTGTTACATCAACTAAGCAACGGAATCTTATTTTGGGTAAGTCATCGCAAAGCGAAGTTCCCTTGCAATTACATTTGTAAACATTAATATGATTTCATAACTATAGAAAATGCATACAGGTATTGCAATTGGAACTAGTTGTGGCCTTGGCTCCATATTTATTGGTTTGGGTGTAATTCTACTTGCCAATAAGTGGAAGAAAGGCATCCAAAAGAGACTTGACGAGCACACTTCAAGAAAAATCAAGGTGCATTATTGGAGCAATTGATCTCGGATGAAAGTGCTTTTAAGCAAAACAAAGATATTCTCATTGGAGGAACTAGAGGAGGCGACCAATAACTTTGATGCTACTCGTATTCTTGGTTGTGGAGGACACGGAACAGTTTATAAAGGGATTTTATCCGACCAACGTGTGGTGGCCATAAAAAAGTCCAAAATAGTGGAGCAAATAGAGATAGACCAATTTATCAACGAGGTTGTCATTTTGTCTCAAATCATTCATCGTAATGTGGTGAAACTGTTTGGTTGCTGCCTAGAAGATGAGGTGCCCTTGCTTGTCTATGAGTTCATTTCAAATGGAACTCTGTATGAACTTCTTCACAAGGATACTTCAGTAAAATGCTTGCTTTCATGGGATGATCGCATAAGGATTGCAGTGGAAGCAGCAGGGGCTCTTGCTTATCTACACTCAGCAGCTACAATACCAATATTTCACAGAGATGTAAAGTCTTCAAATATACTATTGGATGACAACTTCACCGCAAAGGTTTCAGATTTTGGTGCTTCAAGATCTCTTTCACTTGATGAGACCCATGTGGTGACAATTGTTCAAGGAACATTCGGTTACTTGGATCCGAGTATTATCATACCGGTCAACTAACGAGAGAAGAGTGATGTATACAGTTTTGGAGTAATACTTGTGGAGCTTTTGACAAGAAAGAAGCCAATTTTTATTAATGATTTAGGTGCAAAGCAATGCTTGTCCCATTTCTTCACCGAAGGACTTCACCGGGGTCTCTTCTTGAAATAGTGGATCCACAAGTTATGGAAGAGGCGGACCAGGAAGAGATTAGTGAAATTTCCTTACTTACGAAGCATGCTTAAGGGTCAAAGGAGGAGAGAGACCATCTATGAAAGAAGTAGACATGAGGTTGCAATTCTTAAGAACAATGAGGCTGAGAAAAATACATCATTTACCAGAAAAAGATGGAGGTATTGAGCCTTTGCTATGTGCAAAATCTAAGAATTCACTTGAACATATTGAACTTATTAATGCTTTGCACATATACCACCTCAAGAGACTTCAAGATGCTACAGTTTGGAGCAAGAATTTGTATCTTCATTTAGGCGATGCTAACTACATTAGAGTAAGATGATCTTGTGTGCTTATATGCTGCTTCATCTGAGATATCGTATATTTTGAGGTTACATTTAATTTCGAATCTTTGGATGAGATTGTATCACGAGATTTATTTTTCACGTGTAATAGGCACAATGTATTGTAGACCGGATGGTGGCTTGTATCCCTTCTATATAATGGCTTGTATCCCTTCTATATATTTCTGTAGATGCATATAGGGTCTAAAACTCAAGTTCAAATATTAAAGATATGGTTCTATAAGAACATAGTTGTGGTTGTTGAAAAGTCTTGATAATTTGGTATCAATTGCCTGGCGCAATCATTGTGTCCAGTAAGCATCAGAATAATACATTATTTCAACTGCAACATGTTGCTGTACTTTTATGAATTCCAGTAAGCATCAAACTAATATGAATTGATACTCGGAATAGAAAGATATGGCAAACTCACTTTCGATGCAGTTTTCCCTTCAATGTCCTTTCATGGCGTAATCAATACCACGGCCAATATGTGTATTCCACACAGAACTTCAAAGCAGCATTTGCAGATAGGAAATTATAGTATGTACAAGTGTACCCTACAGATGCAACTAATCTGCATATGAAAAATCTGAATTAGCTTGTCGACTTCTTATAATTCTGTAACATTGTGAGCCTGCGTGGACTAGTATCTATCCTAGGAACATCGTGTAGCAACTATCGGTTCATATGAAGCAATACATTCGATTGAAAATGACCATGGCGCAAAGGAAACCTACCAATTCAAGGAGACAACAGTAGCCAAGGCCCAAGGTCTCGCTGATGCATCGACCGGCTGTTCGTCTTTGGGAGCATCGAAGGAGAGAGAGGAGAGCCCTGTTCGCTTGGAGGAGCCTCTGCCGACTAGGCGACTACCGACTCTGCGGGCGACCTAGCAACAGCAAAGTGCGGCGCTTGGTAGAGTCGGCGGCGAGGAGTCGAGGTGCTCGAGGAGGGAGTAGCAATGGCACAGAAATTGGGCCTGAAAGGATTTTCTTTGATGGGCCTGGTCGGTGCTTTCGTGAATATGGCCCAAGAACTGCTGTCGTCAGCGTGGGTCAAGGACTTTTAACACGCCAAGCATCCAGCCACAGCCACCAGCATGCTCACCGCACTGGGGCCTCATGTCCGGACAATCCTTGCTCCCAGTTCAGTGTTGTTGATTGTGCCTTGACCATCCCAGTTCAGTGATGTATGGATAATTAGTAATGAATTATGGATACATTATGTATGATATGGAGAATGGAACACAGAAATCTATTTTCCACTCTAAAAAGTTAGGGATATACTAGAACTCAACCGTCTCTAGAAATCATTTTTTCCAAATTTATTAGTTATGTTGCTTCTTACCAATGGCCTCATAGTCAGTTCTAAGTGGTTGATACTTTCCTTTTGTATTCACCTTAGTGAACATTGTAAAAACGCATATTTGAGATCCTAAACAAACTTAAATAACAAAATTGAATTGGAAAATTTTAGATCTTTTCAATTACCAGTTTGGTGTAGGTCGTTTCTCTCACCGAGGTGATTAGAAAACTCCAAATATGAATAGAAAAATCATTGATCTTAAACAATAAATTTTGGATCATATATAAATGATTTCAAAGGACAAAGTCATCAACTACAAAGTTGCATATATCTTCTAGTACTACCACTTTGGTTTAGGTCGTTTCTCCTTTCAAGGTCATTTGATTTTTTAAAAAAAATATAAACACCAAAATCATTAAGGTTAAAACATAAATTTTGAGGCCTAAATTATTTCAAATAAAAAGTCATCAACTAACAATTGCATATATCTTCTATTACTACAACTTCATTTTAGGTCATTTTTCCACCCAAGAAACTTTGAGAAAAAATAAATTTCAAAATCTAAAAACTTCAAAAGAATTTCTAGGTACAAATTTGTAGATCCCTTTGAGCTATATAATTTGTTTTAGGTCGGTTCTCCATTCAAGATCATTTCAAGTTATTAAAACTTAAAACAGATTATTTCGGACCTTAAATGACTTCAAATGAAAAAAATCATTAGCTACAACATTGTTGATCTCTTTGAGTACTAAAACCTTAGTATAAAACCTTTTTAGAGGCATGCCAAATTATCAATCGCCACCTAAAATCCATTTCTGTGTCGATTAAATTACCAACCACCTCTTGAAATGCCTCCATTTCTAGAAGCGTCTGAAAGTCTAGCTACCTTTAAATATTGCAACTTTGGGGAAGTTTGGTTCCCAACCACCTGTAAAAATATGGGACATTTCTACAAAAAGCCTAGCTACCTCTAAAGAATCAATTATAGTGGCAAACCATTTTTAGAGGCGGATTTTAATAGAGCCACCTCTACACAAAAAGAAAGGCACCTCTAAAAATGGTTTATATGTGGTAGTGATACAAGCTATTAGGAATTACTTTACATGTTCCACAATGTTTATCCGGTTCTCATGCCTAAGAAGCAAGATTCTTGATTTAGTGTTTGATATATTTTGCATCATATTTGATGTTTACACAAAAATACATAGATCTTTTGTACTTCATCTATGTCATAAGAATAAGAAATAATTTAATTTCATAAAAAAACTTTAACTTTTGTGTCACCTTGGTAGGCACACTGAATATATATTACTTAAGTAGTACTAGTTTAGACTCGTTTGGATCTCTAGCGCTCATTTTAGCACCCGTCACATCGAATGTTTAGACACCAATTTAGAGTATTTAATAAATACTAATTACAAAACTAATTTGTCAACCAGAGGCTAATCCATGAGACGGATCGATTAAGCCTAATTAGTCTATGATTTGACAATGTGTGCTACAGTAAACATTTGTTAATGATGGATTCATTAGGCTCAATAGATTCATCTCGTTGATTACTATACAACGGTGTAATTAGTTTTGTAATGTAGTAGATTAGCTCATGTTGTTTACTCATAATTAGCATTCGAATATTCGATGCGACACGTGCTAAACTTTAGCCCCTAGATCCAAACAGCCCCTTAATAAAGTTCTTTAAAAATTGAAGCAACTGGTAAAAAAAATTCAGATCGCGTGGGGGGGATAGCATGCGTTCCCCGAGCAATTACATTAAGGTAGAGGACTCCTCACCTAGTCTAAGAAAAGTACCCCGCTCGCACACATAAGGGCATGTTACCTTGTGAGTGGGACGGTGCCACAAACATGTGCTTTGGGTATGCTAAAAAAACTTGTGCTTTGGGTAAGCAGGGCAGACAAGGATTTTTTACACCTCCGGCACTGCAATTTGCCCCCGTGGGGGGCCGAACCCAGGCCGTAAGGGTGCCACTCGGAGTGCTTGACCAGCCAGTCTAGCACTCATTAGCAATTTTATTTCTCCCTAGCACATCGAGAGATCGTGGATCTTTACATCAAGAGCCTTTGATTTATAATCTGTACTCTCAATGTTCTAAATTGTAAGTCGTTTTGGTTTTCCAGGTTTGCTTAGATATAAATATAGTGTATATCTAAGTGTATAGTAAAAACCATGTATCTAGAAAGCTGAAACAACTTATTACAATTTAGAACACAGAGACCAAAGTAGTATGTGCAAACAAAACCAAAGTAGGCCATTTATTTTGATGGCACAGAACCAACTCCTACCAAGAGTGTGCCTTATCATCGGTTGTTTCAAATTATAATTTACTTTAGTGTTGCCCTACATCTCTAATTTGGATCAACTTTATAGAAAAAGATATCAATATTTGCAATATCAAATTAGTTTTAAATGAAAATATGTCTTGGTAGTGTATTTATTTGAACATGTAAATATTAATACAGCTCTCTAAAAACTCAGTCATAGAAAAAAAAAAACACAAAGCTGAAGAAACTATGATTTGCCTCGGAGAGAGTACATATGCAAGAATTGCACGTCAAAAATGTATTCTTATTGACTCGTGCTAGGTGGCAATTCAAATCTACCCTGGTAAACTCTAAATCACGCACTGGATGACGTATATGATATGGCCAGCTAACTATCAGAGCACTCACGGTCCAGACGCTCGCGATCGCGCGTACAGGACCCGGCGGGCGGGCGACGACCGTAACATCTGATGGGACAGTGTGGGATTACGGCGGGTTAGAATCTTTCCTCGTGACGGCTTTATACTGTATCTGCGCATGCACGAAACCGTACCTCTACAGCTTTTAAATATGATGAGTAGTTCCGGTAACCCAGAATATAATCCCTACACTAAACACCACGCAGAAAAGCTGATTGGCTTAATGGTGAGCACGAGCAGAGTGGCTGCTTGCGCCATGGCTTTCGTTCTGGCTTCCTTGGCGGCCATGACGGCTGCATCCACAGCTTCAAGTGACGACGGAGGGATACTGTATATCCCGTCAGCTGCCTCCTTAGCTCACTGCCCCTCCAGCTGCGGGGACGTCAACATCACCTACCCCTTCGGCATAGGAGCCGGCTGCTTCCGGCAAGGCTTTGAGCTTACCTGCAACCACGCCACTCAACCTCCAAAGTTGTTTCTGGGTAACAGCACAACTCATATTAACGATATGTATGATACCGCTTTACATCCCAGCTATGTTCTTCAACAGTAGCTTGGAAGAATCTGGTACGAACACCTATAATATATCTTGGGATGCCCCCACTAACGGTATTATTATCGACCGTTATAACGGTTTCTTATTCCTTGGCTGCGATTTTGATGTTGACTTGTTTGACTCTATGAGAAACCCAATCAGCTCCTGCATGAGCAGGTGCCACGGCAAGGTATCGCCGAATCAATGGCCTTGCAATGGGTTTGGTTGTTGTTCCATCAATCTACAAAACGACATCTCAGGCTTTCAGGGAACAATTGTTCGGGCTGGTAATATGGCAGCACAGCCAGATGCTCTGCACCCTGGCATTCATATCGAATGATGAAGAATATTACATGCAGAATGCAACTGATCTTTTCTCAAGTTGGACAAATGCAAGCAAGATTTATGACGCTGAACTTGATGTTGCCATCATGGACCAACCAAGCCGTGAAAGCGCGCAAATGAACAACGCAAGTTATGCTTGTGCCACCGGCAGCTATTGCCAAAATGAGTCATATGGAGGTTACAGTTGCTTCTGCAACAATGATTATGACACAACGAATGCTTACCTTTCCGAAGGATGCAAGCAAGGTGCTCCCTGCTGTTTGAATGTAAAAAAAACTGTTAATGTTTTATCTTGTGTCTAACTCTATGAATCTACTGTTATGAAGCAGATTACAACCCCAAGCCTAAAGAACACTGCCAAAGGACATGTGGCAACATGTCTATTCCTTTCCCTTTCGGGCTGGAAGACAATTGTTTTGGAAATGAAAGGTTCCGACTTAACTGTACCGCAAATGAGACGCTTTTAGCACAAGAGATGCATGGTATCCCGTGACTGGTCTATCAGTAGAAGACGGGACTCTGACGGTTAGCAACAATGCAAGCTCTGGGAAAGAAATGATAGTATCTCAGTATGGCGAAAATGGAGGAGGGTACATAGACGGTCCTGTGGAAGACGAATTTGATTTTTCTATGGAATTTGACATTGTTATACGATGGGCAGTTACAAATTCATCTTTTGAGCAAGCTATGCATAGGAATAGAAGTAGGTATGCATGCCGCAGTGTGAAGAGTGATTGCCAAAACGTGGCCCACGGGAAAATATTTATGGGATATCGATGCAAGTGTTCATCTGGCTATACAGGAAATCCGTGACGTACAGGAAGGCTGCACAGGTACCTAACCCTTCCTCCTTCAGCATGTGCTACAACAGTACCATAGTTCACACCTGAAAATGGAAAAAAAAATATCAAATTCACACACTCTAACCAAGTTATAATTTGTAGTTAAATCAGACTAGGCAGATTTAGACAGAAGGCTCCTGTTCATCAGCTTGTTATGCAAGTATGCAACAAATATTATGATGATCAATATATATAATGAATAATAAAATAATTTTCTACAGATATTAATGAGTGTTTACAGCCAAACTCCTGCAACGGTACATGCATAAACATTCCTGGAAGCTACAGATGCACACCGTGCTCTCATACCCAAGAATTTGATTTCATCAAGAGGCGGTGTGTTACATCAGCTAAGCAACGGAATCTTCTTTTGGGTAAGCCATAGCAAACAGAACTCCTTTGAAATTATAATTTGCACAAGTCAACATGATTTCATAACAACAACAAATGCATACAGGTATAACCATTGGAACTAGTTGTGGTCTTGGATCCATATTTATTGCCTTGGGTATAATGGTAGTTGCCAATAAGTGGAAAAAAAAAGGCATCCAAAGTAGAATCCGACGAGCACACTTCAAGAAAAAATCAAGGTCTGTTATTGGAGCAATTGATCTCAGATGAAAGTGCTACAAGCAAAACAAAGATATTCTCATTGGGGAACTAGAAGAGGCGACCAACAACTTTGATGCTACTCGTATTCTTGGTCTTGGAGGACATGGAACAGTTTATAAGGGGATTTTGTCCGACCAACGTGTGGTGGCCATAAAAAGTCCAAAATAGTGGAGCAAATAGAGATAGACCAATTTATCAATGAGGTTGTGATTTTGTCTCAAATCATCCACCGTAATGTGGTGAAACCGTTTGGTTGCTTGCCTAGAAGATGAGGTGCCCTTGCTTGTCTATGAGTTCATTTCAAATGGTACCCTATATGAACTTCTTCACACGGATACTTCAAGAAAATGCTTGCTTTCATGGGATGATCGCATAAGGATTGCAAAGTGGAAGCAGCCGGGGCTCTCGCTTATCTACACTTTCAGCAGCTACAATACCAATTTTTCCACGAGAGATGTCAAGTCTTCAAATATACTCTTGGATGACAACTTCACCACAAAGGTTTCAGATTTTGGTGCTTCAAGATCTCTTTCACTTGATGAGACCCATGTGGTGACAATTGTTCAAGGAACATTTGGTTACTTGGATCCGAGTATTATCATACCGGTCAACTAACAGAGAAGAGTGATGTATACAGCTTTAGAGTAATACTTGTGGAACTCTTGACAAGAAAGAAGCCAATTTTTATTAATGATTTAGGTGCAAAGCAAAGCTTGTCCCATTTCTTCATTGAAGGACTTAACCAAGGGTCTCTTATGGAAATAGTGGATCCACAAGTTATGGAAGAGGCGCACCAGGAAGAGATTAGTGAAATTGCCTTACTTACGGAAGCATGCTTAAGGGTGAAAGGAGGAGAGAGACCATCTATGAAAGAAGTAGACATGAGGCTGCAATTCTTAAGAATGAGGCTAAGAAAAATACATCATTTACCGAAAAAAGATGGAGATATTGAGCCTTTGCTATGTGGAAAATCTAAGAACTCACTTGAAGATATGGATCTTATTAATGCTGCACATATACCACCTCAAGAGACATCGAGATGCTACAGTTTAGAGCAAGAATTTGTATCTTCATTTAAGCGGCGCTAACTACATTAGGGTAAGATTATAGAAGGGCTTGCTTATATACTGCTGCATCTTACATTTGATTTTGTATCTTTGGATGAGATTGTATCACACAGTTTCATTTTATATGTAATATGCACACTTGTATTATAGACCAGATAGCTTGTATCCAATATGATGGCTTGTATCCCTTCTATATATTTATGTATTGTAGATGCATATAGGATATAACATCAAGTCCCTCAGATTGAAGTTAAGGTTCTATAAGAACATAATTGTGGTTGTTGACAAGTCTATTGATAATTTGATATCAATTGTACATGATTTCAACTGCAACATGTTGCTTCTCTTTTTTTGCCATGATCAGTCTAGCACAATGATTCCAAAGTAGGCATCGGACTAATGTGAATTGACACTCATGAGAACAGAAAGAAATGGCAAACTCACTCTTCCCTTCAATGTCCTTTCATGAAATTATCGAGTAGCACGGCCAACATGTGTATTCAACACGAGAACATCATAGCTGCACTTGCATTGCGAGAGATGAAGTATGTACAGCTCCACCTTACGGATGGAACTGATCTGCACATGGAAAAACTGAATTAGCCTGTCGCATTTTACTTAAAAAACTTTTGTAAGTGTGTGCGCGTGGATCATCTGTACCTATATTTTGTAGCAACTATCGATATTACATACATTTATACATTCCACCGAAAATGACCATGGCGAAAGGGATCGTACCAATTCAAGGAGACAACAGTAGCCAAGGCTACTGGGGGCGCCTCAACCAGCGGCTCGTGCTGGGAGCCACGGAGGAGCGAGGTGGAGATCCCGAGCCCGGGGGAGCAGTGGAGCAGGCCCCGCTGAGCCAGTTCCGCTTGCTCTACTTGATGGCGACTACCGACCTTGCGGCTACCTATATCAACGAACCAGCAAAGTCTTGGCGCCCGGCAGCGTCGGCGGCGAGTAGTCGAGGACAGAGCAAGTAGCATTGACGGCTTGACGCAGGAAGTGCTGGGCCTCAAAAGGATTTTCTTCGGTGGGCGGTCGCGGTGCTTGCGTAAATGTGGCCCAAGAATTGCTGGCCAGCATGCTCGCTGCGGTTGGGCCTCATGTCACCAGACAATCCCTACTTCCAATCCAGTGTAGTTGGTTCTTTGCCTTTGATTTTCCAGCAGGTTTTTCCTTATATTCTCAAAAAAAAAAGTTTTTTTCCCTTACGAAAGTCACTGGATCAGCTAACAGAGTTGGGATAGAACAAAGAAACAGAGGGGTTTTTTTCTTTTCTTTTCTTTTTCTTTTTGCGAATTGAAATAGAGTTTAATCAGGAAGCAGAGCAAATGGGACTTAGAAGAAGACAGAGTTTGGGGGTTCAGGTTTCTATTCTTCGATCCATCACCATTCCATTACACCTGACAAGGGCTTATATACACGCCCTGCAACACTTCGCCAACGCACACAAGCAGTTACGTCTAACAGCTGTCCCCTAACTGCGGTGCCTGCAAGCGCCACCCTAGTAATTGGGCTGTGGTATAGTGTAACCAAATGTTTAAAGCACTACTATGCAAATCCAATGCTAAGCACAGGCACGTACCAGTTGTCAGAGGATATGAACTTTGCTCTAGATTCGGATTTCAGAGTCGTGAGTGCATCATGGTAGGTCACCAGTCTCTGTCTAGGCATTCTTTTCATAAACTGACTCTCTCAGTCCATATGGATTAGAGTGAAAAATGTACTGATTTTCTACCTTGAATGGAAGGCCGTTGCTAACGTGGAAGCCACAGCAGAGCCATGCCTAACGCAATAACCTACAAAATTCTGAGAAGCAATCGGGCCCTTAACGAACTCAGCAGCTGCTTGCGTTTGTATCGTACAACCTGTCCAACCAGATTCTAACTCCTGACTTGACACGGGTGGTCTCTTTTTCTTAATTTATTTTAGGATTTAATGACGTTATTCTTTCAGTCATAGGTGACATGTGCCTCGACAACTAGGCATCTATGGTGATTTTGTCATTCTCGAGAATCTGTTGATTTAACTGCGATATTCTTTCATTGGTAGGCACCGTGTCCGTCGACAGCGAGGTTCTTATGGTGACTTCGTCAATCTCAAGATTTGTCGGTCCAACTCAGTTCTTCGGATGTACTCATAGAGGTAAGGTTTAAATGCGTGAGTTCATAACGGTGAGTGTACGCTCGTGTATGTGTGTACGCCTGCGTCTATAACTATGTCAAAAAAAATGGAGCCCCTTAGTCGTGATATTTTGGTTTTGTTGTTTTCCATGCCTACGGATGATGAGGATGAGCTAGTGGGCTAATTGTGGTAGATGTTTTGACCCGACAAACTTGACTAAGAGCATCTTTATTAGCCTCTCAATAAGCTATACTCCAGTATACAAATACTAAGGTAACGTAATATAGTTCTATGGATATAGACAGTACATATGTGTACATAATAGCTGAAAAGTGATGGTTAAAGTGGACTATGTAGAGAGATACAACTCCCTCTTTATTTATTTATTTAAGAGGGGATTAGAGATATCCGTTAACAAAAGATTATTATAGGACTGCTAGAGAAAGAAAAAAAAAAGGCATTTTCTACTCCTAATATGACAGTTTTATGAAAATAGAGATGTTAAGAGACTGTTACAATGCTCTAAGCTTTCGTGATTCTGAATGCTTTGGTCATTTCCACCCTTGCGGCACACACCTCTACAAAGTGGAAGACCGCCGAATAACACAATCAATCCCTTCTTTTCTATGCGAGCCAGCATGGATGAAAGATCTCAGGCAGGTCTTCGTCGCCTCCCACTTCCAAAAGCAAAGATGAATAGATGATGAGATGCCGACCTTAGGATGGATGCTCGGGATCGATATTCGGACAAACCAAAATGACCCAATCCAAAACAAAAAGCTCAGGGATCGTCCTGGCCCAACCAAACTCGTAGGGGCACACATCGGAGCGGATCGACTCACCAAGACGTCGCGCGGCCGGGCTTACGGACGAAGCTCTCCGACCCGTGCACGAGCACGGGACATCGGGGACTCACCTCCGCCTCGCTCGAGCTCCACGGGGTCTACAACCTCGTAACGAAGACAAGTTCGACGGGAGACCCTTCTCCGCCTCGCTCGAGCTCCCTCCCCTGCGAGCTCCCGAGACGGAGGCGACCCTCCGCCTCGCTCGAGCTCTCTCATTTAACGAGCTCTCCGGCCCCCGCAACGCGCGAACTCGTTCGGAGACCTCTTTCCGCCTCGCTTAGGCTCTCCCATTTTCGAGCTCTACGACCGCTCTCACGGCCGAGCGCGGGGGACGACCTGGAGCTCGTCCGCCTGCCTTCTCGGAGAAGATAACGGGTACGAGAGTTGGTCAACCACTCCCTGACGAGCACTATAGCCATTTGCAGCTGCAGTGACATGGGAGAAGTGACGGATTCACCCCGCCATGCCCTGCGACGCTCAACCACTCCGCCACAGTGCCATACGGGTACATCCGACGTGTGCTTACCTCATCCGCGGTATGGCCCTACCCATACGGAGAAGACGCATTCCTACTACGATTGAGGACCGGGCGGCGACCAACCACCGTCCAAACCCGGGAATCCCATGTACGACGACGACCGCGAGCGACCGTGCCCACGCATTGGAACGGACGACGAGCTCTTCTGGCCTGATGAGCTCGGCACTGCAGGCCACTTTCGCACTCTCACCCCTAGAATTATGTCACCTTTCCCTTATTAGCCCTCCGCTCCGGTGACACCCTTGTACCCCCTTGCGACTATAAAAGGGGACCCTTGCCACCGGATGGAGGCAGGACTCTCGTGTTCACAAGCTTCATCACACCACCCTCCACTTGACTCGATATTGGCACTAGCCTCAATCACAGAGACTTGGGAGCCCGCTCCCTCTCTCGCCCTTGCTTGTACTTGCCCTGGTATGAGCATTTGAGCTCGGATAGTGATCCCAACTGGACTAGGGTGCACGATTTGCCCCGAACCAGTATACATCGTGTGTCATTGTCTCTAGAGCCAGGTCATCGGAGCACACGCTAACCAGTCGATTACTGTGACGGTGGTATTAGATCACGACACTCCGAGTACTGGACATTTTGTTGGTTTCAATTTCAGTATTAGAAAACTTTTGGCCACCTTTGAAATTATTGAAATTCAACCACAATATTTTTAGAGAGTTAAACATAAAATATGTTTTTCAAAAAAATTAATATTAGTAATCTAAGATCACATATATATTTAGTAAAAAATATGCACCATGAAGCATAGAAAATATAAGTTTATAGTTGTGTTGCCCGTGTATTAGTGTAACTAGCAAAAATACCCGTATGCTGTTAACGGGATACATATTTAAAGATTTTTCTTACCAACTGATAACATATCTTGCTGGGTCAGGCCGTCCGTCATGGCGGTCTTGGCCGGCGCCGCTTCACGTCTCGCCGACGGCAGCCTCGGAGGCCGCTGCCGCCTTCCGGTGTCTATATTCTGCGGTTTCCCTATCCTTGGTCTCTCTCGAGTCTCTTGGTCGGCGCGTAGTCGTCACAACCATGTCCGCTTGACTTCTAATTGATATTGTATTGGACTAAGTTCCTTTTTTTTCCAGCACTCTAGGAGGGCAACTGAAATTTTCTCTTTATAGAAACATGGCCATACGTTGCTACGGGTCAAGAAAATCCAAATTATATTTTTTTACCTTAAATATAATTTTTTATTTATTATTTCTCTCAATACTCTTTAGATATTCCTAGGACATTGGTTTTCATTACTCATCTTAGAGTCAATTTGTGTGTTACGGTAAATAATTGTCATTTAAAGTATTGCAACTACTCGTCTATATTAGTCGTATGGTCTCCACATAATTTCCAGCACTCTAGGAGTAATTAGAAAACAGTGTTGTATCCTTTTTAAAGCCAAAAAGCATTTAGTTACAACGGTCAAAGTCCCGCACACACTTGCTGCATGGACGTCTAGTGACCACGCGGGAGCCACGCGCGTGGCCTCGGACCAAGTGGTGATGGCAGGCCTTGGGCCACGAGCGTGGTACGTGCCAGCCCGGCTCTGTTGCCTAGCCCTTTGAGCTTGCACGCAGGCCCAATAAACGGACCAGTCTCCCGTTCTACGAACGTCCATGCTCACACTATGAATTCAGGTCGTATTTCAACCGGACTATGGGCAGACGGAAGGCAGACCCAAGTTTTGGTGGACAAGAAATTTTCTCTCTTTGTTAGTAGGTATAGATATAAAATTTGAGAACTTTTATTAGCCATGGAGGAAGGGAAAAGGAGGGGAAAGAAGGCAGGCGGGCGATGCCCTTGTGGCAGCGAGCTCCGCACGAGCACATCTTCGATGGCGGCTCCAAGCGGGCACAAGCGGCGCCCTGCCTTGGCACGGCTCATTGGAGTCTACCGCGTGGCCCGCCTGCGCGCCCAACCTCGCCATGGCCATGTGCCCCCCACGAGCGCCTCGTCTGCCACAACTCGTCGGCGCCCTCTCCCTCTCCTCCATCTCGGTGGCCGAGCACCCCGGAGTGGCGTATAGCTCCAAGTGGCGGCCATCCGCCGCGGATCTTGTCTGCGGCGCATAAGGGTGCAAAGGGGTAACCTTTAGGTGCCCCTCCGACCCTCGTTAGTTCAAATGTTTGTACTACTTCATCAAAAAATTGGAGAACTAGTACAAATAATTGAACTAAAGAGGGTCGGAGGGGCACTTAATTAACCCTAATTTGCACTCCTAGCGGCGCCGCCCTCCCCTAGAACCACCAGCGCAACAGCGTCCTTATGGGTAGCACCACAGCGTGCGAGGAAGGAGACTTGGAGGGAGCAAATTGGGTGGAGGACTAAAGTTTAGCCAATAGATCCAAACAAGCCAGCAGAACTAAAGTTTAGTGTTTGGAGGCTCAAGTTTAGTCCATGGCAAATGGATCCAAACAGTACCATAGCATGAGATACAGGCTAGACGTGTAATTTAAAGAGTAAATTTGTTGTGGAGAATCTTGTCGGCCAGCACGTCCACGTCGTTCAAAATTTTATTGGCCCTCGGATCCTCGATCCAACGGTCCTGTTCCCTCCTCCGCACCCAATATAAACCGGCTTCAACCTAACCCTAGCTCTCTCCCGTGGCCTCCTCCCTCTCCATCATTTCTCGCGGCGGCGGCTCCAAGGGCCGCCGCTCCCCCATCCCCGACGCGCCTCCTCCCCGGCTCTCCTCTCTCGCGATGGCGGCTTGTGTGGCGGCACGGCCCCTCGCGGCGGCGGCGGTACAAAGAGCCTCCAAGCGCGGGCGGGATGGCGGCTTGTCTTGGCGGCGCCGGCGGTACAACGGCCCCCAAGCGCGGGCGGCGGCGGCGGCTACGGCGGGCACCGCTCGCGTCCCGTCCGGACAAGAGCGCCGCAGCCCCAAGGTGAGGGAGGCTCCTAGGCTCGGCGGCCGTCCCACGCCCAGCCTCGACGTTGCAACCAGCGGACGCTGGTGAGAGCGATCCAGCCCGGCTTCTAGCGGCGGCGGCGACAAAGACGGCGCCCGGCGCGGCACCCGGTGCGGCGGCCTGGCACGGGCAGGTCTTGCCGTGGCCACCCCAGCCCCAGCCGCCGGCGCGACGGCCACCCGCGGCGTCAACCCTAGCTTCCGCATCCGCCTCTCCTCCCGTCCTCTCTCTCTCTCTCGGCGGCGTCAAGGGCCGCGAGAACGTTGCAACCCCGACGGGATCTCGTGCTCTTCGTTCGGCTTCCTCGTCCAGGTACAGCAAACCTTGGACCTCTCCCACTCCCCGTTCCACTGTTCTTCCCACTCTGATTCTTTTGTGTAACACGTCCTGGCCTATTTAATTTTATTCTCTGTTATGGTCTGTTGGCAACATGTCCTGCCCAAGCACTACAACATAGGGAGATTAATCCTTTATAGGCAGATAAAACACTTTCAGTAAGTGAACCTGCACGTGTCTTCCTTCAAAAAATATGTTTGCCCTTTTGGATGGGTGGCTGCTACCTAGATTAAAATTTTTCATGGTGCAAAAAATATGTTTGTCGTTTTGGATGGGTGGCTGCTACCTAGATGGCTAGATTCAAATTTTTCATGGCACAACCTGTTAGCAGCGGTCTCTGCTTTGTCAGTCCTAAATTCCAGCTCCAACCTCTGAAGCATGAACCTCCTATCATTGTTTAAAGTCAACAATTTAAAGCTTCAGTTAGCTGCATCATCCCTTAGTAAGCAATTTTTTATTATGCCAACAGCACTACAATAGCATGGTACAGGCAAATCTCTATGCTGTATATCTGCTTTATTTTCTTTCTTCGTAGTCTGACAGTGATACCTGGTTCACCGCACAGGCAAAGCAGCAACTTACATTTGATGCCTGCCTCAACACAGAGGATTCCAATTTGTGTATAGCTACCTACATGAAAATTATATATTTCTTCAAAATTGTTACTGTTTCCCTAGCACACTATATCCATCTGATTCATGTTTGGTGTTCCATCTGATTCATGCTTGGCTTTCTACTCCTTGCCACAGCAAGCCTCATGACTAATCATGATATATCTATTTGAGATCTAATATGGCCACCTTGCATATTGGGCATAAAAACTTGGCTGTATGACCATCATCAGTTTTGGCCATTCATTCATGCTCTAAGCTCTTGTTTCGGATGCAGGTGATAGTTTGAACTCTTCCTTAGTTGGTATTGTTGTAGTTGAACCAGTGCTTTTGAAAGGCTTGGGCTACATCTGAAGAAGTCTAGGTAAAAGTTTTCAGCCATAACAAGTCAATGATGTCTTTACTTCACATAGCTTGTTTTTTGTTTCTAGCTCAAAGTTTACATTTCCTGAATTATGAAGCATTTGGAATGACATCGAGAGTAGATGCTCAAAAGGGTAGTGCATCTGCCAGTTATGTTAAATAAATGTCCCGAGCTATAAATAGTTGGATACAAAATGATCAAATTATATTGTTAAAATTGATGCTAGCTATAGGGTGAAATCTTGGATTTTACAAATGGAAATATTTCTGGGTCATTCTATAAATAGGGTGTACTGGACTTCAATATTATTACACGATGCTTGGCCTATGACGGTTTTCTTATATAACTCATCTTATACATCATTCAGTTGTGAGCCAAAGCTTCAAATACTGATGTTGTTTCCTTTATGATTGCATAGGTAGTGATGCCAAGCACATGGCTTCCCATTATTGAATTTTGAGAATTTACTATTAACAGTTCTTGCTAAATAGATCTGCAATATTAATCATGGTGTATGCACTGCCCTTAACTATTTATTGTCCCCTTGCAGATTAGGGAGCTGAACTAGCTGGAGATAGGATCTAGAATGTTTTGGTTGGATCAGCCACATGGGATGCTTTCTTTTTCAGCATTGGCCCCCTATCGAGTATCAATATACAGGTACAAAACTGCTAGAGATGATCTAGAATTTTTTTTCATGGTAATGCCCTTTTCTGTTCTCTGCTAAGTTCACCAAACTCCAAGTTAACTAATATTTTTACATGAGTTGCCTGTTTGCCAAACCATTTTCTGGTTGTTCAATGTCATAAGTGCACCGGTCTTATATATCCTAAGTCAAATGTGCAGCCTGTGATGTTTTTTGGACAATATTCATATCTCTATAAATGAATAGATGAGATGGTGATCTAACCTATCAAAATTTATCAGGTTTGAGAACTATGATGATAATGAAATTTCTACGGTGCTACACACTTAAGCTGGTTTATTTACAGTGTCATAATCGGTTTGATATCCTATTTACAAATAGGATCTTAGGATCTTTGTAGCTAATTTTTATTGCAAAAGAACAGCAGTTCGGCTCTCATGCTTAAGCATAGTTACTAAGCCTCAAATATAGTTGTAGTTGATTAGCTACTATACAAATCGAGTATGATGGTACCCTTGGGTATAATTTGAGTTTGTGCCTTTCAATAACCTTTGTAAGTCTCAGAACCACTACATGGAACAATTGAATAGCGCTATTCTGATAACAGAGCAGCTGCTGTTATGTGTAGTGAGCAGCGGGTATCTCGTGACTTTGGTTGGATTGACAGGACATATATATTATTGTTAGTGTCCTTATTCCTCTCAATCAGTTACCACGGTTTCACGGCGCATCTAGAGATTTGTTTCTACAGCTCATTATATTGTAGGCCTTGTGCAGATAAAACACCTGGGGGAACAGAGGACTTCTCCATTTTTCTGCTACTTCTGCATTTTGGACTGAAAGTATAGATTTACTTTAGCTAGCACCGACTTTATTCGGTACATATTCATAATCTTGGTGGCCATAATGGGCGCCTTTTGTCAGCTTGCTGCAGATCTATGTATCTTCAATCCTTGTAGGTATTCTTTGGGAACATCTAGGAATACATGATTAGTCCTGGTTTGGTAATTCAATGTGTTTGTCCATCTACCCATCTGAACAATCTTTGTAAGTATTTCTTGCATGTGCAGGCTAATATGTGATTAATGAGAGAATTAGACCACCTTGGAGTAGCGTTGTAGGTAATGATTGCCACTCATACATAGGTTGTGTATCAAAAATTCAAAATCTTGTTCCTCTGTAGTATAACGAGGTTTGATGGGATTCAGTTTGGTATTTGTTACCAATGCTTTCCTGTCGTTTTCTACCAGTCTCATAATGTATTAGTCCCGGGTTTTGCTTTGAAACTACTTATATCACAATCGAACATTGCTTTGTTGACCTGAACCCGATGCATTCTATTGTACACATCTTGGGTCCTGCATGTCCTGCAAGTACTATAAAGGGTCATGTTTTCCAGCTGTGAGGTAGAACATATGGCAAGATTAAATAGATCATTTGTTGAACCAAATTATGGAAAAATACAACCACTAAATTAGCTAGTGGATTCATACTACCATAAAAGATGAGATTTAAAAAAGGTAAGCGTGCTGTATTTGGAAACAACATGATCCTAGCACATAAATATCCTGTTTCAGGCGACCGGGTATTATGAGGTTAGATAGAAGAAGAAATATCATCAATTGCCTAAACTATCAAAGACCGATATGTCGTCCTTTGCAGCGGCCAAGATCACTTCTTGCATCTGTAGAGCTAGGGTTCTTAGGCACGATCATCCAAATTCTATTCATTAGATCTTTGTACAGCCTGGCTGAAAACATGGTTGATAAAGTACATCAATTACCTTGGCTTACACAGCTACATGGACTGGCCTGTAGCTGACCTGTGAAAACAATTACAGAAACACATGTAACATATGAACTACATTTGTGACCATATCACTTTGTACATGTTTGCCTATTACTCTAAACTAACTTCTCATATGTAATATTTCATGTATACAGTGTTTTACGCACTGCATACATGTTCATGTTGATTTATTATATCAATATATAGTGTGCGATCATCTAATATTAGGTTCGATCATCTAATATTAGGTTTTTAAGTCTTGATCTGTTGATCATATCTCTTCTGTCATAGATCTCAAGGTTCCATTTGACAAACAAAACATATCTGCGGCCCATGCCCGGCGCGCATGGGCGCGCGCAAATCACTAGTCCTTAATAATCCAAATAAGGTGGACGGTGTTGCCAAGGAACGCACTTGGCAAGCCGTTAACTCGTTATTTGGTTTTGCCATGGCCCAAAGAATGAGCTTTGGGGAGCTAGCTCTTGAGCAACGCACTTGGCGAAGTCGTTTTTTTTGGTTCCAGCGCTTTGGGAGCTAGCTAGTGTAATTCTACTCGCCAATAAGTGGAAGAAAGGCATCCAAAAGAGAATCCGACGAGCATACTTCAAGAAAAATCAAGGTTTGCTATTGGAGCAACTGATCTCGGATGAAAGCGCCGCAAGCAAAACAAAGATATTCTCATTGGAGGAACTAGAGGAGGCGAATAACAACTTTGATACTACTCGTGTTCTTGGTCGTGGAGGACATGGAACAATTTATAAAGGGATTCTATCAGACCAACATGTGGTGGCCATAAAAAATCCAAAATAGTGGAGCAAATAGAGATAGACCAATTTATCAACGAGGTTGTCATTTTGTCTCAAATCATTCATCATAATGTGGTGAAACTGTTTGGTTGCTGCCTAGAAGATGAAGTGTCCTTGCTTGTCTATGAGTTCATTTCAAATGGTACTCTGTATGAACTTCTTCACACAGATATTATAGTGAAATGCTTGCTTTCATGGGACAATCGCATAAGGATTGCAGTGGAAGCAGCCGGGGCTCTGGCTTATTTACACTCAGCAGCTACAATCACTTGATGAAACCCATGTGGTAACGATTGTTCAAGGAACGTCCGGCTACTTGGATCCAGAGTATTATCATACTTGGTCAGCTTACGTAGAAGAGTGATGTATATAGTTTTGGATTAATACTTGTGAAACTTTTGACAAGAAAAAAGCCAACTTTTAATAATGATTTAGGTGCAAAGTAAAGCTTGTCACATTTCTTCATTGAAGGACTTCACCGGGGGTCTCTTATTGAAATAATGGATACACAAGTTATGGAAGAAGCAAACCAGGAAGAAATTAGTGAATTTGCCTTACTCACAGAAGCATGCTTAAGAGTCAAAGGAGGAGGGCGGCTGTCTATGAAAGAAGTAGAGATGAGGTTACAATTCTTAAGAACAAAGAGGCTGAGAAAAAGACAATATTTACATAAACAAGGAGATTTTTTTTTTTTTTTTGAAACAGCCCGGTTATCCGGCCTGGATATCATTAAGTAGAAGAATCAGCAAGAGTTATTTTACACGCACCAGAGGTGCAAACCCAGGCTGCCTAGGCATGCCTTGGGTGCCGAAAAGAAAAATGGATTACTCGCTATTGGAAATTACGACCGATTGGCATCGCAAAGCCTTACAGCCTGCCAGAGCCCATTGGTAGGCCATGCCCTTGATTTCCTGAATCAAAGTATGGCCAGGGAGTGTGTTTTCCTTCCTCCTGAGCTTATCGCTAGAGTAAAGCATTCCACCAGGTTTGTTTGTTCGTTCCAGGTGGCCGGCTGAAGGCTGTGTGCTTCACTCCAAGTTGCTAAGTGTTCCCAAATCATGAGTGAATAGGGGCATTCAAAAAACAAATGATGTGCTGTTTCAAGGTTTCGTTCACATAGTGCACAGAAATAGTTGTTCTTCCACTGTCTGACTTGTAATCTTGCCGCTGTCCATAATCTGTTTTGCAACAGGAGCCATAGGAAGAACTTACATTTCTGAGGTGCCCAGGCTTTCCAGATAAGTTTTGGGAATGGGGATAGAATTTGCCCGGCAAATTGGATGTTGTATCTTGAAGGAGATATTGAGCCTTTGCCATGTGAAGAAGCTAAGAATTCAGTCGAACATATCAATCTTGTTAATGCCGCCCACATAATACCTCAAAAGACCTCTCGGTGCTACAGTTTGGAGCAAGAATATGTGTCTTCATTTACCCCACGCTAACTACATTTGTGCTAGATAATAATAATTAAAGGGCTTTGCTTAGATACTGATGCATCTGAGATATAATATATTCTTGGGAAGTTACGGTATATTTAGCATGTTTGGATGAGATTGTATCACATAGATGTGTTTACGTGTATGCACAAGATATTGTAGACCACATCGCTTGTATTTTCCATATTTATGTACTAGATGCATATAACATCAAGTCACTGTATTAATGATAAGGTTGTATAAGAAAAATACAAAGTAGTCATGGCTATCGATGAGTCCAATGATAATCTGATAAGGCATCCGGCTAATGCATGATTTCAACTGCAACATGCTGCTGCACTTTTTGATTTTTGGCCAATTATTAGCATGATGACTAATGTGATTGACACTATCGAACAGAGATCTGGTAAGACTTTCAGGACATGAGTTGGGCCTGAAAGGATTTTCTTCGATGGGCCGCGCTTGCGTAAATGTGGCCCGCCCAAGAAGTACTCTCAGCAGCGTGGCGTAGGTCAAGGACTTTTAACACCGCAAAGCATCCAGGCTAACCTTGCTGGGGTCTCACCTCATGTAGCCGCACAGTGCTATTGGTTCTTTGCGTTGACGATTTGCCAGAACGTTTTTCCTTAACAAAGCCACAGGATCACCTAAAAATGATCCAAGTTATTATGGCTCTGACCACACTGCAAGTGCCTGTTCAAGCATGACCCTAGTAATAAAGAACCATCCAAATGTTTCGCTACTCTGCAAAAGTACAAATCCAATGAGCACATGCACATTCCAGTTGTAAGAGGATATGAACTTTGTTCTACATTCAGAATTCAGAGTCGTGAGTGCATCATATTGCTTAAACGTTGCTCTTTCCAGGAAGTGCTGTCATTAGGGCTTAGAGAACTGGATCATTGCTTTGCCCGTGACCAGGCCGAAGTGACATTTTCCTACCAGGCTTGTTTAGTTGGCTAAAAAGTAGCAAAAGTAACGTTTTAACTCCTCAGTAGCACACTGTAGCACGTTTCGTTTGTTTGTGGTAAACATTGTCCAATCATAGACTAACTAGGCTCAAAGGATTAGTCTCGTGATGTATAACAAAACTGTGTGATTAGTTAATTTTTTTACCTATATTTACTACTCCAAACATATGTCTTTTGGTGTATTTAATGTGATGTGATGGAGAGAGTTGAAAAAGTAGCAAATTTTTGGCAATAAAGTTGCCAACTAAACCAGGCCCAGGGCCTTAGCAGGATCTCCGAAGGTGAGATCGAAGCAGGTACGTGTAGCTAGCGTAAGGTATAGCAGTCGCTGAGTCTTCACGTGTGTTACCGTCTCGTTTCCCTAGAGCGAGACTTGGCACTCATAACTTGTTCGCACAATGCAACCGTGGCAAAGGTCATGAACACAAGCCCCTAAATGTGTCTTTCAGAAGGGCTTTGGTGGATAATAAACTAGTTGAGTGGCATAATCTAATAGCACAAATTGCTTATATAGAGATGGTGGAGGGCTCGAATACCTTTAAATGGAACTTAACCAAATCTGGGTTATATACCGTTAGATCTTTCTATTTACATCTTATTGACACACCACCACCGTTTCAACATAAGATGATCTGAAAATTAAAAATTCCTCTAAAGATTAAAATTTTCCTTTGGTTACTTCAAAAGAAAGTTGTTTTAACTAAAGATAACCTTGCTAGAAAAATTGGAAAGGTAGCCTCAAATGTTGCGGCTATAATAAGGATGAGCATATTCAACATCTCTTCCTTGATTGTCCTTATGCGAGTATGGTTTGAAGGATTATCTTTTTTTTGCTACTGGTTTGACTCCACTTAGATCAACTAATCATATGTTCGAAACTGGCTTACTAATCAACAAAGTCAGATTAGAAAATTGATCTGGGTCGGGGTTGCAGCTGTATGCTGGGCCATTTGGCGTTGTCGAAATGATATAATTTTTAACAAGGTCAAAGTGAACTCAATTTTGCGGGTTATCTTCAGGGGAACTTACTGGGTACGTTTACGGGCGCAATTGCAACGTGATGAGCGAGAACAAAGAACACACTCTCAATCATGAGCAAAAACACATTGAGTTGGTTGCTTTGGAGATTTCCAATAGAGGGTGGAAGCATATTTACCGTTTGCTTTAGTTCTTTTGTCCATTCTAGAGACTGGTTGTCATCTTTTTTGTTTCAATTTTGTAATAACTAGAAGTATACCTCGCGCGTTGCAGCGGGATTCTCTTAATAATACTTTTTATATAGAATACTATGTATACATATATAAGAATTTGTCTTAAAGTTATTTTAACTAATCAGATCTTGTAAAAAATAGTATAGAATATTTGATTACATTATAGAGGAATGGGTGATGAAGCAAATATTGTATATAGGTATAACTTGTATGTTAATAGATTAAAGATTTAAATCATTCTACATGATAGAGATGACATTTTTTTTTTTTTTTTGTAATTAACAAGGAATGACATGGACATAGTGGGTAATGATGTGTACATTTTGCATTAAAAGATAGAACATATAGTGGGCTCACTTAGTGGAGAATGATGTGGACACCTTGCATGTAGAGAGAACTCATCTAGTGGGGTTTATCCGGTGGGCTCACTTAGTGGAGAATGATGTGCACACCTTGCATGTAGAGAGAACTTATCTAGTGGGGTTTATCTTTATAAGAGTTATAGATTATAGATTGGCTGTGTACGCCTTCGAGCGTAGAGGCCGGATGTTTTTCATCCTTTATCTAAAAAACTTGTTCACACAATAAATATGGTCTAGCTGGTTGTAACACAGATTAATCCAAAATAGCATCACCAAAGAGGCTACGACGCTGCCTGCTCTCTGTTTAGGCATTGTTTTCTTTGGACAAATATACTGGTCCTCTATTTTTTTTTTTTTTTGAGACCACGTCAAAAGCGCGTTTTATACTGGTCCTCTATTTTTTTAGACCACGTCGAAACGCGTTTTTCATTAAGCAGATAGGAAGTTACAACAAACCGAAACTGGACCGGTAACAACACATTGCCACCGCCAAGAACCCTACCACTACTGGATTACAAACGTTTGACTACATGATTGAAACAAACTTTGCTACACAAGCCAAACTTTAGCTCAATGAAGACCTCGCAGTACGTACCCTCAAATGCCTATTGCCCGCCAGACACCATATCTGAGCTTCATCGTTGATGGCATCAGCGATCTGAACTGGAGTGGACACCGTTCCGTTGAACGTCCTCGCATTGCGCTCCTTCTAGAGCAGCCACCCGATAAGAAAGAAGAGGGAGTCGAAAGCACGACTAAGCGGTTTTGGAATCATCTTCCTGCTCCTTAGCCACCACTCAACCGCCTGCTCCGGTCCTCTCTTCTTCTTTTTTTCTCTCAATCACACAAAATCCTTGCTCATTTTTATATTAAGAGAGAAAAGTTTTGGTATAACGGGGATGACAAGTGATTCTCAAAAAGCTCAAGGAATCCCCAAACTAGAAACACTACTTATCCTATTACTAATTTTCTACCTTGAATTGAAGGCGATTAATTATCTTGAGACAAGGTGGAAACCAAGAGAGTCATGCCTAACGTCATAACCCACAAACTTCGGAGCAGCAATGGGATCGGACCCATAGTCGTTATATTTTGGTTTTGTCGTTTTCCATACCTAACCAAAACGAACACGATGAACTAGTGGGCTAATGGTGGTAGATTATTCTTGCCGACAGACCTGACTTGACCAAGAGCATCTCAATTAGTCCGACCAAGAGCATCTCTATTAGTCTTTCAATAATCTATTCTTCAATATCTAGATATTAAGGTAGCACAATATTATTATTATTATCATATTTGGAGAGTTGTTACAACAGCATCCTAACTAATATATTTTATTCAATGACTGTGAAAGCATTGGAAAAAAATAACTATGTGAAAGGTGGAACTCACAGTATATCATGAAAAAAGGATGGCTGAAAAGTGATGGTAAGAAGAGCCTCATGCTATGCGTAATTTTTTTGACCAAAGTCAGTAGGGAAACCTCAACCTCTTATTTTTTAAAAAATTTTAGACCTGTTCCATTCGCTCTCACGGGAAATCGAACCCAAGCTTGTTGGATGGTACTTAGGTTTTTTTCTAACCATAGGCTCTTTCGTAAGATGTAACCCTTTTATTCAAGTGAGAAAACTATTAATTGTAAAAAATAGTAGTAAAAAAATAGCCACTAGAAACTGTTAAAGCAAGAAAAAAAGAAAAAAGACGTAATTATTCTTACTATATGATAGTTTTATGCTAATAATAAAGAGAGAGAGGTCATGAATGACTGCTAGAAATGCTCTATACTTTCGTGATTCTAAGTGCTTTGGTCGTTTTCACTCGCGCGGCGCACACACGTGCATATCTACAAAGCGACCGGAAGGCCGCCAAATACTAATATGGTCACACACCTTTTCTATGGGTTTCTATGGGAGCCATGCATGCATTGATGCTTTGAAGACCTCAGGTTCTCTGGCAGGTCGTGGTCGCCTCCCAATCCCAAAAGCAAAGACGATGAGATGCTGACCTTGTCGAGTTAGCCCTGGTTTAGATTACAGATTTTTTCAACTCAAACTCCCGTAGCAGTTTCGTTTGTATTTGATAAATATTATCCAATCATAGACTAACTATGCTCAAAAGATTTGACTCGTGATTTACATCTAATCTGTGCAATTAGTTATTTACTTTATCAACATTTAATGCTCTATGCATATGTTCAAAAATTAATGTGATGGAGAGAGTGAAAAAACTTAAAATTTAGGGTGCATCTAGACGCCTTAGGATGGATGCTTCCAGTATTGACATTTTTCACTCGTGCGGCGCACACACGGAGATGCGTACTACATGCGTACTACATCAAGTGTATGTCTTGTATGTGGTCCAATCCAGTTAATGACCGCGTGATATCCAGACCATAGCGTGTCTGCTTTTATGGGTCTCAGCCGCGTGTATCATTTGCCTATGTATATACTCCGCTGTAGTGGCAAAGCTGCCGCAAAGCTGGCGATGGAGACGATCCTATATGTATGGAATTGATATGACTGCTACTATTTTTCGTCAGATGATATTTGGTTACGGATTCACACTCGGATATCCATTTAACTCTATTGTGTGTAAATATTTTCATCCAATGATTTGAGGAAACAAATCATGTAATAAGATACCGAAATATAAAAGTATACTAATAAATTCTTAATTTTAGGCTCATGTTCATCCTAGCACTATCAAACTGATAGTTTCAGTCCTTATAAACTTTATTTACATTTAGACTCACCATGAACTTCCAAAGTGTATTCTTAGTTCTTCTTCAATTTCATCACTTACCCTACATGGAACACCGTGATGTCACACCTGTCAGCTCTAGGACCACTGATCATCGTTAGGTCTTGGTGTCTCTAATGTCAATCCTCAACCAACAAATCACGGACGGGACTGGACACTTTATTTTTTTTTTCTAAAAAAAAAAAAAAGACACTTTTGATATCTATATTCATATTTCAAAACAGATACAAATATAGATATAAATATCCTCGCATATGAATAATTGGATCTGATTAATTTGATCGTTCGGATCCATTGTTCGATTATAGTTGTATTTTTTCATTTTAATAAATAAATATATTTTTTTAATTTTATATACAAAGCATATTTTTTACATTGGTACCTGGTTGTTAGTTGAGCGTCACGCTAGAAATAGCTAAGAAATTGTAGATGCGTTGTTGGTATTCTAATTTACCTATGATTCCCTCCATTTTAAATTGTAAGTCTTTGACTTTTTTTACATAGTTTTTATTATGCATCTATATACAATGTATATATAGGTCTTGTATCTAGAAAAACAAAAATGGTGGTTCCTTTACCTAGTTCTAGTTGTGCATCCCATGCAAGGGCATCGTCGGAGTGGAGAGCGGACGCCGGCCGATTTTCTAGAGTGAGTTGTTGGTGCAACATCTTGGAGAAGTATTCCTAGTTAGGAATGGCTTTATTCCTATGTTCACGAACCAAACACCATACGAACTGAGCTCACCTCATTTCACCAACTATTGCACACGGTTGTCGACTCCCACTTAATTGCTAGACCGGTGAAGAGATAAGGA